>JARJCN010000062.1:0-291461 GCA_029282135.1 Mycena belliarum
CCGGCGCTCCAAACGTCGCGGGATCTACGACTCCTTCCTCCATATCCCAAGCGTCGTCCAGGTGAAGTTCGCGCGTCAAGACTCTGTCGTACCAGATGTCAGTCTCCGAATCAGGCCTCCATTTATGCCCATGCTTGTGAAGGACGTATTCGCCCGAATCCTCTTCTTGGACCATTTCCCATTTCTCCCAGCGTTTTCCCGAGGAGTTCGCCGGTATGGGTGGGGGAACGATCCAGTCGATACGATGCGGATGAATTCGGTGGCGGTCCAGTGATGGCGCGGCAAACCGTAGGTCGTCTCCTACCAAGGGTTTTCGCGGGGGCTCCGTAGGCAGCTCGGCTTGTCAGCCCGCGCCTTAGCCCTTGCCTCGAGGTACAACGATGAGGAGAATGCCCGATCATGGGTACCATCCAGCACATCCGGCATCCGTCCAGGGTCCTCCTCCCATTCCGTGACGGCGAACTTCTCCCGTTTGGCGATGTACGCAAACCCATTCGTCAATGGCGACTTCCGTGCTCCGACTTCCGTGCCTTCTATGAATGAGTGGATTCTCGGGTACCTCGTTCCACAGAGCGTGGTTGCTCATGGCGAGCGTAGCGGTGCGCGATGAAGACGGGAATCCCGACTGAGAGAAGCCAGGCGACCTTGTCGCTCATAGCGTCGTTCACGAACAAGCCGACATACTGTTCGTCGGCGACGGGTAGCCCTTGGTCCACTACGTCGCTAGCGTCGAAGACGGACGTCGACATGGCGCGGATCATGGCAATCCAAGCTGCCCGCTCGCGCATCTGTCTTTGCATGCGAGCGAGAAGATCCACGGCGTCCTCGTAGACACGACAGTCCCGCAGCTCCTCGAAGTTGCTCTGCGTCGGCAGTTCGGGACAACGCTTCCAATCCTCATCTTGGATTTGGTGCTCGATGAGGGCTTCCTCCGATTGCGCTCCCAGTTCTCCATACCACGCGGAAAGGCTGTCGAAGAAGGATCTCTTGATTCCTCCCGGACTCGCAGAGGACTTGGGCCATTCAACGCAAAGTGAATGAACTCCCATTCGACAGCTCTCCTTCGGGCCTATGGTGGATGCGCGACGAATGAACGGGGCCCAATCACGATCTTCGACATCGTATTGAGGGAACTCGCAGTGGTCGAATCGTCCCGGATGTCCATCGAATCGCCTCTGTTCACGAGCGGTAGGGACAAGTGCGAATCCAGGACGGACGCGCCCGGGGAAGAAGGGGATCTGTGTGGAGTTTGGGGACCAGATCTCGTACAGCACGTTATCCACTTCGACGTCACGGCCAGTGTATCGCTGTAGGAGGGGCAACTCGAAACGCATGCCCTGGATCACTCCTGGATGGGCATCGAACCCAGCGTCGCAAGGTAATCTTGACGTAGAGTAGCGGCGGGGGTCCGACGAGGGAGCCACCACCGCGCTTCCCGAAGGGCCTGCAGCGGTGCTGGAGAGTGGATACGTCCTCAGGTCGGAGGTCGCTGCGCTTCCCAAAGGGCCTGCGGCACGCGATGAAAGTCCTTCGAGGCCACTGCTCTGGTCCGCGCTTCCCCGAGGGCCTGCAGCGGTACCGGGCGAGTCGCTCATTCCGGGTTGAGTCGTGCTGCCCGAGGGGCCTGCTGAGGATCTCGCCCCTTTCTTGCGGAATGAGGGCAGTCGATTCGATCGGGGGTTGGACATGTCTTGAGCTTGATGTCTCAGCGAGGGAGAGGAGCAAAGGGGCGAGTCTGCGATGGAGGGAAAAGGAGAAAAGAAGTGGCTAGAACGATCACGTGATTAAGGATCTTCCGGGATCCTCCGGCTACTTTAAGTTATACAAATTCTTATACTCGCGTTTCAAGACCGGTGCATTCCGGAGATCCAACTCGGAGACCCAAGAGTCATCGGCGGGGCTGAAGCCTTCCCATTGCACTAGGTACGAGCGGGTGCTTCCCTTCGCCTTGGACTCCACTTTATGCCCTAGAATCGCCTCCACCACGTATTCCTCTGAAGGAATCAGGTACTCGCGCGTGGAGGGGAGAGTGACTCGGTCTCCGAACTGCCCTTCCGACGGATGATACTTCCTTAAATGCTCCAGGTTGATGACCGGATGCATGGGGTAAGTATCGGGCAACCGTAAACGATAGACGACCGGATTGATCTTTTCCAAGACCTCGAACGGACCGATGGTGCGTTGGACTAGCTTACGCCCCGTTCCCTTGACGTCTACCAGTTCGAGAGTATGCGGGTTGACGAGCACGAAGTCCCCTTCCCGGATGTCCTCCACCGGCCGGCGCTTCTTGTTGTACGCTTTAGCTTGTCTCTCTTGAGCGAGAACAAGGGCGTCGCGCGCGTGCCTTCGGTGAAGCATAAGGTTCTCCAAGAAAGCGTCTCCCTTCTGCGAGGAGACGAACGGACGAGCGACAGGGTCGTTCTGAGGGACCAAGATGCCAGCCGCTCCGCGAGGTTGGTAACCCATAAGTAGGAAGTCCGGCGAGTACCCTGTAGACGAGTGCACTGCTGAATTGTACGCGTGATTGATCTCTGAGATCCAAGCCGCCCACGAGCTCCTATCCGATGCAACGTATGCTCGTAACATCTGCTCGATGGTCGCGTTCAAGACCTCGGTCTGTCCATCCGTCTGAGGATGATGCGAAGATGATAAGGCGAGTACGCTGCCGAATTGAGCGACGACCGCTCTCCAAAAAACGGTGGACCATCGCTTGTCGCGGTCGCAGATGATGCGCTCCGGGAACCCGTAGACGTTGACAATCCGGTCCACGAATAGTTTGGCGAAACCTTCTTGCGACAGCTCGTTGAATGTAGGGATCATTATAGCGAACTTGGTGAGCTTATCCACGACCACCAGAATGGCCGTGAACTTCTCCGCGCCCGACGGGGGAAGACCGGTGATGAGATCTAGTGACACCGTAGCGAAAGGGCGTATCGGGATATGAGCTGGTCTCAATCCGCCCATCTTCTTACGATGGTCATCCTTGATCTTCTGGCATACGTCGCACGTCTTCGTAAACAAATCGGCGTCCTTCTTCATAAGAGGCCAGAAGAAGAGCTCCTTCAGACGAGCGAGGTATCGAATAGGGCCTGCGTGCGCGCTTTCCTTCGCTGAATCGTGCATCCACTTCAAGATGAAGTCGGTCTTGTTGCGAGGGACACAGAGACGAGCGTTCCAGTCGGCGTCAATGAAGTAGAGCAACCCATTGGACGCTTTCTGGAAGCGAGACGGAGTCAACACTTTGTCAGGATGGGGAATGTCCTCGACATAATGTTTGCGGAAATACTGGTCGGTACGGTATCCCACGACGAATTCCTTAACGACCGTCTCGTCGATAGCGACTAGCAGGTGCGAACTTCGTTCCACCAGATCTTCAGAGGGTGCTTTGACTCCGACGGGATACGTCCAGTGCCCTCCGTCCGGGAAAGGAAGAGCGTCAGCAGCGATACCGTCCTCGCGCTCTTCAGCAGCGTCGGACCGTTCGCGCTCGGAAACCGGGGAGATAGGCGATGCTAGAGGTTCAGAAGCGATCTGCGCTCCCTGCTCGTCTTACTGCGCGTCACGGGAAAGGTGTCGTATCGCTGAACGGCATCCTCCCACCACCAGATAGCAAACGCGGCCTTCCTAGCGGGAGCGTTCTCCTTCTGATCCTCCGCATTCTGCGCCTTGTGCTGTTTACTGGGGTCTTGTATTATCAGAGGTATGGGGTCGCGCATAGGAGAGTCATGCGGCGGCACTCGCGGGAGTCGCGAGAGTGGATCCACATTAGAGTGAATGCGGCCAGGTCTGTGTATGATCCTCAATCCTGGGTAAGCCGCGAACACCGCCCCCCACGCCGCTAATCGCCTATTCGCGTTCTCGTAGACCCGCGCCCATTGAAGGGCAGCGTGGTCCGTGACCAGAACCACCGTCTCGCCTTCGATGAAAGGCTGGAACTTGACGAGTGCTTCCTTCGCTCCCAGCGCCTCTCTCTCCGTAGCGCTGTAATTGCATTCTGCTGCCTTCAACGTTCGACTCCAATACCCAATTACGCGCTCCACGTGCACAATTGAATCTTCGAAAGTTGCGCCCCATTCATCTCGTCCTCCTGGAACCTCCTCAATCTCCTTTGTCAAACTCACGACTAACCGTGGTACCGGAAGACCAGCATCCCAGGCAGATTTGAGACGCTTATGAACCCCTGTCCCTTCCAAATCCTTCACCGCCATTGGCTGAACCTGCTGCAGACTGGCGCCCAACGCGAAATCGGAGGCGTCCGTATACAGGCGGTAGGGTTTCCCTCGCTCCGGATGTCCTAAGACCGGGGCTCCGGCTAGCGCGTCCTTCGCTTGCTGGAAGGCGATGTCGTGCTCCGCCCGCCATTCCCAGCGCATTCCTTTCTGCAGCAGGGTGAATAGCGGCTTAGCGATGAACGCGTAGTAAGGGATGTATGACGCGAAGTATACAACCATGCCTAAGAACTTTTGAAGGTCCGGCACACCCGTCGGTCGAGCTAGCTCTTGGATCGCGGCCACCTTCTCCTCGTGAGTCGACAGTCCGAGCCGTGAGACCTTCTGCCCGAGCAGCAGGATCGACGCGTAACCGACGAAGCATTTCTTCGGTTCCAGCGTGATGCCAGCGCTAGCGATCGCACCCAGTACTCGATCAAGATGAACCAAGTGATCTTCCCAGGATTTGGAGAATACGACGATATCGTCGATGTACACCAGCGCGAAAAGCCACAGGAATGGGGCGAGGACCCCTTGCATTATGCGCTGGAAAATGGACGGGCCGTTCCTAAGTCCGAATGGCATTCTACGGAATTGCCATAGTCCTCGGTGCGACCGGAACGCTGTTTTCTCCTTATCCTCGGGTGCCATCTCGACTTGAGTGAATCCGGCCAGTGCGTCGAACGACGACAAGACTTGAGCGCCCGATAACGCTTGGATGATTTCCGATTGCCGCGGTATGGGGAACTCATCCGGGACGGTCTTGTCGTTCAGCTTGCGGTAGTCGACTGCCAGTCGTGGCTTCCCATTGCGGTATACCACCACACAAGGGAAACCCCAAGGGCTGATAGATGGTTCGATTACTTCCCTTTCTATCCAGATGTCGAACTGCTTGTCGATCACCTCACGCTTGGCCGGGGACGCGCTGTACATGGGGACCGATATCGGATCGGTACCAGGCTTCAAGTTGACCTTCGCCTTGCCGTCTATGTGACCTAGACGGCCCCCCACTCCGAAAGCCGCAGCGTTCTTCCGCAGGACAGCATTAAGGCGAGGACGGATATCGTCCGGTATGTCGTCCCCTAAGTTCACGAGGGTGCTGACGTCGGCGCCTTCGGGGGATGCATCCTCGGCCATGGCCGTGGTCTTGGGTCCCCATTCATGATCTTCGTCCATCCTGCCGTCCAGATTCGCAGACTTCGGGCCGAGGTCCTCTGCGTGCGCCATCGCAGAGTACCTCCGATGACCCGGTGCAGCGCTTCAGCGGATGAGGCGTAGCGATCCCACTCCTCTTGATCCTTAGGTTTGTCGGCGTAGTCATCAGGATCGAGAAGTCGGCCCACGATGTCCCCCGCTCGGATGTACCAAGGACGAGTGCTCGGGTTGGCGATTGGTATGTAAGGACAGGGGCTGTTGATCCAAGTGGTCGGAGCGGCCAGCACGGACGCATCGTCCGTGGCGATAATGACCTTCTCCACTAACCAGTCGCTCCTTCCTACGAAGGGACCTGTGACCACGACGTTATGGACCGAACCAGCAGCGATGAGGACGTCTTGCTTGGCCAAGACTGGAGGAGCCTCCGCGCGCCCGTAGCGTCTAGCATGGGCGCGCACGCGGCGACCTGTCTTATTCCGAACGAAAGCCTGAGCGAGGCCGACTTTTCGTATCTCGAAACCCAGTTGTACCGACTGTGCTGACGAGGCGGGAAGGATATGCCTTGAACGTCCCACGGTGATCTCGGAGTGTCCGGTAGCCCAGCGCTTGACTCCCAGCTCGTAAGCCACTTGGAAGTCCTCTCCTAGCAGCAGGGGTACCCTCATTCCTCGGACGACGTAGGCTTCGAGTTCGAAACTGATGACGTTGCCTTCCGTGTCCACGGCGTAGAGGGTGGTAACCACAAAACCGAGGACTTTGGCCTGGCCAGTGAGATGGAAGAGCTTCATTTTCATGCCATCCCTAAGTCTTGGAGACCCGGGAATCGATTTCCAGAAATCTTCGGACATCAAGGTGACATCGGCGCCTGAATCGTCCCGCGCTTTCGTGATTACCGCGTCCAGTGAGCCCACCCTGCACATGAAGTGCAAAGCTTTAGATCCCAAGGAACCGTACCCTACCGGAGTCTCGCGTTTGCGTCTGGCAGCAAAAACTCGCACCCCTTCTGCAGTGGTAGCGAAAGGCAGCTCAGACGGCCCCTTTCCCTCCTTCCGCTCCTGACGGCGCGTCGAGGGCAGGTGGGAGAGCTCGACGGGTTGGTTACGCAGAACTCTAGCGACAACTGACGGCCCATCCGTCTCCTCCGGCCAAAGGAAAGTATGATACTTGATGCGGAGTTGAATGAAGTCCAAGGGGAAATGCTTCGCTCCACCGAAAGGTCCACGCCGGAAGTACATGCTTTCGAACTCCCGAGTGCGCGCGCGTCTCCACTTCTCCGTAAGGAATTGCTCGCGGATGCCATACAGAAGGTTATCCCAGTCCTGCGATAAGAACGCGCGGTCGGCGTCCGGCAGGGATACCCACCAAGACTCCGCTCGTTCCTGGAAGTTGTTCGGCGCAATATTGCCCAAGCTGCGGCTCATACGGGCGCCCAGCTTAGCTAGTTTGGCCATTCGCGCGAGATAGTCGATGGCAGTTCCTCCATGTCCGTCCCATGAAGGCACAACCGAGATGTTGAGCTTGTGATTGATCTGCCAGTCCTCGACGTACTCAGGTCCCGCCGCGCCCTCCGGAACAAGTCCGGGGTCGTCTCGCGGTTCGCCTCCTCCGCCTTCCCCATCTCCGCCTCCACTTCCTCCTCCACCTCCAATTCGAGCTCCGTCATCGCCTCCTCCAGGATCGCCTACGCCTCCGGGGTGACGGTCCGCGCTTGATCTAGCGCTCGACCTTAGGCTCTCCGGAGGGGTGACGTTGAAGGGTTTCTGGTAGCGATGACTGGTCCAGGATGACGGAGGAGCTATGGTGCTCTGGAGTTGAGAATGAGTAGCCGCTCGCGCTATCAGCGCCGCGCTAGCGTTAAGGGCGGCTTGGTGTCGCAGAATCGATGGCCCCCCACTCTTGACCGTGGTTCCGACTAATTTGTCGGCCTCAGGGATCTTCCCGACGCCCGGGAGGACACTGATAGGATTTGGGGCAGTCCGGTGGGCGCTGGAAATGGAAGGAGGCATAGGAATAATGCCTCGCGGCTTCAAGTTAGCCTGGGCAGCAGCGCGGGCGGCCATAAGCCCTGCGCTGATAGAGTCCGTGGTTTCCTTGATCGTAGGGATAGCACCGCGAGCTCGCTCTTTGTAGGGTTTGAGGGGAATCTCGTTGGTGGAACGGAGTTTGGTGAGAGCCGCCTTGATCTTTCCAGGGGCGACATCCTTCACCGTCAACCCGTACGGAGAGCGAGCGAGGAGCTTGTAAAGCTCCGTGAGGGTATCCCCAATCAGAAACTCCGAGCGAACCGAAGTTACGGTGGAATCCACGGAACTATAGCGCTCATCTTGCATGGTGTTGGTGAGCGCCTGCTGGATATCGTTCAGGTACGACTTGATATGCGGGCCGGATAGTTCGATGCGCAGACGGAGCACCGAATACGCGTAGATGATCTCTGAGCGGCTGGTGTGGCGCTCGAGGAGACGCAAGAACCGATAATTCGGGTCCAGGGTGAAGCGGTGATGAGCGGCTTTGTTCAGGAACTCGCATAAGCCGTCGAGAATCTGCTGCACAGCTAGGGACACTTGTCCAACCAGCATGAGCACTTCGGGCTGAATGCAGTAGTAACGGTCGGCGGTTCCGCGGGACGGCACGATGGCATGGATGTAGCGCGCCGGGTCTGACAGCGCGCTAACCGCCTTAATAGCTTCATCCAAGGTCGTCCAGAGTAGTTCCAAGTGCGGCGTCGTCCATCGGATAAGTACGTCCCGCAACGATATGGTTTCCTCGACCGTCCTTCCAATGAGCATCCCTTCAACAGCACCGAATCTTAACAACGGGTCGTAGTCCTTGTTGCTGAGGGGATCGAAGGTGGGATGGAAGCGTTCCACGGAGCTGTGGAGCGGTTCGTCGAAGAGCTCGAAGACCTTCCCGCTGTACTGGAATAGACGAGGAAACTGCCCGGATGACTCAGAGGAATCCTGAGTCGACCCGTTGTCCCATCGGACTCCAGATTGTCCTTGACTGGGGGTCGGATTGGTGACACCAGACGGGAACAGGTCGTTAAGGGACGGAGTAGGCGTTCCCCGCGCTTTTGGGGCAGCGGGAGAGCGACTAGCGACACTCGACGGGCGCGAAGGGTTGACAGCGCTGTTTGCAAGCGCAGAACGTTCCGACGAGGAGCGGCTGGTCACGGAAGTGAGGGCGGACCCCGCCCCTTCTCCCGAAGGGAAAGGACCAGCCGGGCTGGGAGCCCTGGTCGAGCTAGGCGCGCTGCTGCGTCCCTTTGGCAATTCCTTCCCCGGAGCTGCAGGTTGCCCAGCGCTATGGGAAGGGGAAGGAGGAGCTGAACGGGTACCCGGAGCGGTAGTGGCTGCGGGCAGAGAGGCAGACGATCCAGGGGCAGAGGTGCCTTTGAACTGCGTTAGAGGGCGGCCGCCTCGGCCTACATCGAAATGAGGCGGGGCGGCGAGGACCTCTTCAGGGGACCCAGTGGAAGCGTGTACTCCTCCGTGAGTACGAGAGGCATGTCGAGTGACGGGCGGGGCCGCGCGGTTCTTGCCCTTGGACGACTTTCTTCGAGGAAGGGGGAGCGAAACTCATGTTGAACAGATTTCCGCAGGGTATGAGGACCCTTTTTAAAGGGTAAAATGTCCTCCTTTCCGTCGTATCGGATGCTCAGCTCCTGTATTTGCAACGATCGGTTCCCGGGCCCACGGGGATCATTGCAAATGACTAACTCCCTAGCTAGCAGGCGGGAGCCGCTAACCAACACGACAGGGAGGAAGAGGAGCTTGCTGATAAGAAGGGGGTAGTGAACGCCCACCACGCCTGTGTCTCTGAAGCGCAGGTAAGCCCAGCGCTGAGAAAGAGAGGTCGTGGCGGGAATAGAATAAGAAAGCGCTCATGCGCATGAAACGATTGACGGCATGGTGATAAGGGGAGAGCATATGGCATGGTGGTGATGGAAGCACGACGCTCCTGAGATTGCTGAGCAACGTGAGGCACGTCTCATATCCCGTCAGAGGCGATGACGAGAAATCGTTGGAGTCGTCGATGGAGTAACACGCTAGCAGTTAACTCTGCGACGCTGTCGGTTCGAGACCCGCGCTATTGAGGCAGCGGGTCCAGCTAGAGGCTAGTGAAGTTGATTGAACCTTAGCGATTAACAGCTCGTCCGACGACTTAATTATCGCGGGAGGTTGTCCTGGGCCTCTAGCCAATCCGGTTCCGTCGCAGGTGCAGTGCCCCCGCGCTAAAGCAAGCGGGGCGCAGAGGGGGGGATTGGCGGATTCTCCTTAGCGAGTTCGTCGTCCGCTAGGGAGAGTCCAAGTAGCTTGACGGGTCGTGCATGTAGGGGGTTGTTTGCCAGAGCAGGGAAGACGTGAAGGACATCCCTACGTCTGCATGGACGACCTTGCTGTACGTTCCCGTCCGAGCCCTTCTAGGAGCTATACAGGACGCCACGGTGATGCCACCATTGTGATGCGACCTGCATCGAGACCGTTGCGTCCGCGCTCCTGAGGGCGTACGGGTTCGGGAGAGCGCAGCTCGTGCTCTAGCACCGCGCGCTCCCTTCTACTTGATGATCGACCTCGCTGGTAGGACGTCCAGCGAGTTGGAAAGGGGCAGCTCGTCGTCTTGTACGACCGCGCCCCGATCTCCGTTGTGACCCTTCGGTAAGCCCACTTGTAAGGCTAGGGAGGCAGTTGTACGCATGCCTAGGCAGGTGGTGGGGGCCAGAAGGGACTACTCTCGCGGTACCTCGGTCAGCTCAGTTAGAGATGATCATGGAGGTTGTGTGCAAGTAATAGTATGGTCTTATTTGTACACTAACACATAAGATATGCTAAACTAATTAATAAAAGGAATATTCGAGATAAGATATGATAAGATAAGATAAGATAAGGTCCTCGGGCCTGCAGTCAGTACACACCCCGTCACAGGGTGTCTGAGGACTTGACGCGCTTGCAGAAAGAAAAGAGGGTGAGGGCAGCGGTGTAGAGGAACGCCTCGACCTCAGGGAAGTTCCGGTTGCCGACCCAGGCTCGATACGCGCGCTAGGGAAGAGTTTAAGACGAAGCTGGAGGAAACCAGGTGCAAACGCACCACGGCCTCCAGGAAATGGGTGAAGGCCTGCTCGGCCACGCCCAGATTCGCCTTCTTCATCGTACCCTGGTCAATGTACGAGATAACACGCTGAATGTCGGTGCAATGGCGGAAGTGCTGCCATAGATCCTCGTCCATGAGGGAGACCTCGGAAGGCGCCTTGCGCTTGCGAGAGGCGCTGGACATCGTGGTGGATGAAGAGGAAAGAGCAACGAGAGGACGGTGCGCGGCGTTAAACACCGGGCAGCGGGGATGGTGGTGGTTGAAGAGAAAGGAACGAAGCGGCTGTGCGGCTGTGGAATATAACTATTCCAGCAGCCACCAAATGAAAACATAGCCAAAACGGACCGGCTTCTTCAATTGAACCAAAAATAGCTCAGGGTTCTAGATTGAATACAGAACCTTAGGCTACGGCGCGCAGCAGGGCACTAAAACGTAATAGGCCCGCGACATGAGAAATTGGGAAGAACGTCCCAATTAGGAGTTGAACATACCTTTGAGACCCTAGACTACTCTCACGGAGTAGATCATGACGTCATCACTTGATGTAGTTCTCGAAACGGAGGCAGATCTCTAGCCTTGCCGAAAAAGAAGTCCATCAGACTTCTCGGCAAGTGCTGTCATCTAGTGAAATGGACTTGGCGCAAGCCATAAATTGAAGTTCCGCTAAACAAGTGGATAGTTTGGAGGACTTAGAAGTCAATAAAGGCACAACTAGGACAGTCTTGTGAAGATTGTCATTCCAAGACCACTAAAGTCTATTGACCGAGGACGGTCAAGATTTAGTGAAGGGGAGATGATACGGGTCGGATCTGCCGACCCCTCGTCAGGTCGCTTTTTGCGATTTATCACTTAACCAGTACAACTGCTAGTACTTCGGTACTAGTACTGAGTACTTGGTACTTGAACCCTGTCCGGTGACATACAGTTAGAGTCAGAGCGGAGCTCCGAGCTGCTGATTGTGTATTGACCATGCCGGAGAAGCCGTATCATGTTTAGACAAGTACTTATGCTCTGGGTCCTACTAAACGGGGACTGTCATATTGCTTGCTAAGACCTCTGTGCGGTCATTAGTGAAGTACGAGTTCTTCCCAGGACTTGGACTACACTACGAAAGCTAGATACCATACCCAGGAGAATACCCACAAAAGCCTTGACAACTTTGGAGACCATGACTATACCCAAGGGACTGGATGGCCACAGTCCACTAGACAGGCATGAACCAAGTAGTAGGGTTCAAGGCCGCGACGCGCGGAGAAGTCCTTCAGAGTACTCTAGGAGTACTTGGGAACTATAGAGAGCAATAGACGCATGGATTGCTAGGAATGACAGTGATCGGCATAGTACTTGGCACGTCAATGAGACATGTGACCAGTACGACGCGATCTGAGAAGTCAAACAAGGACAAAGGTTGTTCGACGAGAAGTCCACAGTACCTGTAGGAATGCCGAGAAGACCTCTGGAGAGGTCTGGCCCACACGAACTGAGTCGGACGGAGTCGAAACCAGTAGGCTAGGAGATTAGCAGACGAACCAACCCCGGAACATCGGTCAAAGCGGTCACCCGCTGCGGCAGCAGTTCTAGTGGAGCGGCAAAGCACGCCATCGGGCTTTACAAACCAAGCCGAAGTGCGGCATCCTCTACAAGTACTTGGCAAGTACTCGGGAGCACTAGACAGTGCTCTTGGCCTGGCCTAGAGTTTGCAAATATACCACAACGGGTCTCTGGAGTTCTCACGGCGCGAGGATCCGGACCAGACCGGCTCTCAACAGCCAATCATAGACGTTCCCGGGATCCGGACTTGTTTCATCTTAATCTGTTTCACTCTGTCATCGTCGTCATTTCTATCTGTCATGTATTTCCCGGAAAACCTATAAAATAGCAAGTAGTAGCCGCAGTACAGTAGTTCATCCTTGCCCCCCAGATCGTGCCCACAGACTGCCTGCAGTCCAAAGTACTATCCCACGGCGTTGGTGTCCTCTGTAACTGAGCGGAGATTGTTTGTCAATAAAACATTATCTGTTGGTTTCATTAAGAACTTGACCTTGAGAGGTTGTTTCGCTTGAGGACTTGTGATCAGTAGTAAACTACTCAACTCACTTGTGAGACCCCGTAAATCCTTTGTCTATAGTGTCAAAGGTCGCACAGACAGTTCCCCGCTTCAGAAAGGGCTGTTGTGTAGGACTATTGATACAAGACCCCGTTTAGCAGGCTTGTTGTAGTCAGCTCGTCGCAGACAGTTCCCCGTATAGAAAGGGCTGTTGTGATAGAGGGCCAGCATTGATACAAGACCCCGTATAGCAGGCTTGTTGTGCTCTGCCAGACCTCTAAGAACTCGTTGGATCTCTTAGAACACTACCATCTTTCACCCACCCCGTATACCGTTCCCCCGGTATCTGTGGAGAGAGTTCTAGTTTAGTTGTTCCACAACTACTGGAAGTACTTGGGAGTGCTCTAGAGAAGTCGCATTCGTGTGCAGGCCTTGTCCCAGAACGTTGATCGCGAGATTACATCTTACCTGTATATCTCAGGGTGACCCGAACTCATTGTTGGTACCGAGTATTGGTTGTGTGTTGTGTGTGTGTTGGTTGAGTTAGTTGTAGTGTGTTCACGCGCACTAGTGCTAGTCTTAGTCTTCGGCAGCCCATACTCAGGTGCACCGTTTCACCGCGCGTCGACCAACGACTACTGCAGCAATACAGGTGAGCGGTACGGGTTTGGCATCCTCTACCCCACCGCTGATGCCTTTGATACCCATAGATTGTATGCTGCTGCGTCAGCTACCCCACCACAAATGCTTTTGACAGACACACTGCTACCGGGGATCATGGAGGATCTGCTTCGCCCGGCACCCACTGGAAAGTTTGCGTGCATGAAGCATGTACTCCGCAGTGTCCCTTCTTCCTCAAGTAGAACAGGGTGCATTGAATTCTCTAATTGGCCTGAGCTTACAGCGAAAGCTCGGCTTTCACCGAGTCGGCTTGTTGTGCCAATTGCGCAAACGTGCCGACCCACAACGAGCTCGTGTTTTTAGCCGAAAAGCAACTCCCAAAAGAGGGAGCCCAATGGATTCACATTGAGGGTATAAACAGTACACAAGGGGGGGAGCCTCCGAGTGGTGGGTGCAGAGTGGGGGAAATGGAGCGGGAGGGAAAGGAGCAAGATGAGGGAGAGATAAAGCTGGATAACACAGGAAATAAGTAAGAGTAGGGTAAGAGGTAAATGAAATGAAAATGGCGGGTAGAACATGAAACTAGTGACATGTTCCACTCAGTTTCTGCTGTATATGTACGTGAAAGAGTTTCCATACCTAGTGACACGTTAAGACTCGCAAATGAGCGGTGGCTCGGACGTCTAGCGGACACTAGGTAATGCAACAGCTAACTAGACACGGATGGTCTCAGTCAGGGCAACACAACGTAAGTTCCTGGATGAACATACTGGAGAAGTTCAGCAGGCAAGCAGTGCACCGACTGAAAGTTTGTGGAAGCTGAATCTGGTGTGATCTGGTTCAGACAAATCTCAAATCAGATCCCGGATGCCAGCTGCCAGTCTCCGATGAGACTCACCTAGGACGTGATGCAATGAGAGGGACTCCGATGATGCATCCTTTCTTGTACTGCAAGTCCTAAGTAGTAGACCTGGCGGGCCCAAGCGTCCAAGGAGGTGCTGATTAACACAATAGAGCTTGGCTCTTCATTGTGTGCTTGGGCCTCCAGAGGCGGCGCGCCAAACCCCGACAGGACCAAGCGTGTCTCACGCCGCTTGAAATGTTCGGCCCAATGGCATTCTGCGGGGGCTCAGATTTCCCTAGCCCTTGGTGCACAGAATGTTGGGCTGCTGGCAGAGCAGAGTCTCGGTGTGCACACCCGATTAGACTAGTGTAAATATACTCTTTAAACCCCATGAATCCTTGCTATTTCCTTTACTGCTGTTGACTACACTATCACCACATGTTCAAGAACTATGTGAACAACCCCAAATATAATACACCAACGATCCCTCTAGAAAACGAGTACGAAAAAAAAATATTCACTGCTGTACCAAACAATCTATACTCTCCAACTTGGCCAAGACTAAGTTGCTTTTTCAATCAAGCAAGGTCCTAGTCCCCAGGGGCAGCCCCTAGTAGTGTATGGGCTATCTTATAATATCCTAGTCATGTTGTAACCACCGTTACAGTTTTTCAACATTATTTTGCAACTGTATCTCGATAATTTTACGACTTTTCCGACCACATCATCGTAATTTTGCGACTTTTGTCACTGGTCTGTCACACATTTTGCGACCTGAAGTAACCTGTCACAAATTTTACGACCTTCAGAAATGAGTGATTTACAACTTTGGTCAGCAAATTTTCCTCCAATTATCTTCTGCTAGTATTCTTGTGTTGCTGAATCTGTTGACCGGAGCCCAAAAGCACCTGGGTTGTTGAATCTGTTGACCTGAGCCCAAAAAGTGCCTGGGTTGTTGAATTTGTTGACCGGAGCCCAAAAAGCGCCTGGGTTGCTGAATCTGTTGACCTGAGCGCAAAAGCACTTGGGTTGCTGGATCTGTTGACCGGAGCCCAAAAAGTGCCTGGGTCAAGCCTGGGTTGTTGAATCTGTTGACCCAAGCACAAAAGCACTTGGGTTGCTGGATCTGTTGACCGGAGCCCAAAAAGCACCTGGGTTGTTGAATCTGTTGACCCAAGCACAAAAGCACCTGGGTTGCTGGATTTGTTGACCGGAGCCCAAAAAGCACCTGGGTTGTGGGATCTGTTGACCGGAGCCCAAAAGCGCCTGGGTTGTTAGACCTCTGGACCAGGGACCAAAAGAGGCATGGGTTTTTAAATCCACTGCTGACCAGAGCCTGACAAGCTCTGGGTTGTTAGATCTGTTGACCGAGGCCCAAAGAGCCTTGGGAGAGGTTGGGTGATTGGATCCATTCACCAAAGATGCTGATGTGAAAGTTCAATTAGGGTTGGTATATTCACAGACAATTTGAACATCAATAAAATGACTAGCTACTAGAGTACGTGACCATACTATGTAGTGCAGATTAGCAGGGATTCCGCCCGCGGTACCCCATCATTCCGCCAGCGGGCTGTGTGATGGTTCACCGGCGGCACCCGTTTTGACCGCCGGGCTTCTTCCCCTTAGGCCCCGCGCAATCGATGTATGCAACCATAGAATATCCGAGAGAAATCTAAGGAGAAAACTATGGTACTAGATAACGGGCCGATAGACGATACTAGCCAGTTCTCGTTCGAGCGCCCAAAACCGAAGGAAAGGAAGGAAGGTGCTACATAAATGAGTGGATAATATGAAGTGTGTGTGGCCGACGGCGGGGCAATACAATTGTGTGTGCGGACGGCAATGCGCATTGAGGTCAAGGCTGGTGATGCGAGTACGTCGACTGCAGATACGAAGTCGGACTTGCCGCTGCAATCGTATATAGACTCGGGCTGGGACTCGGCGGATACGGGCTGGGCGCGTTGCTCTGCAATGCGCCCATACTCCTCGTGCTCGTTGGGCTCTCCGGCGGCAGACCCGGAGAGCCCAACGCCAAATACGGCGGCGGCGCCTCCCCCATCCCCGCCGCGGCCCCGGACCACGAATACATCCACAGCTCCGGTGGTAAGTCCTTCCGCGGCGGCCGCGGTAAGGGTGGCGCACCGGGTGGCGTAGGCAAGGAGCGCTGTGAGTACACCGATGCCCGCCGTGACCCGGAGCGCGTCCGAGGCCGCGGGCCATCCGGCAGATCATACGACGCCTCAGTCGTCGGCGTGGGCGGCGTGGGCAGCTGTCGCATCTTCATCGACTGCGAGCGCGTGAGAAGGGGTGGCGCCGCAGGCGGCGCGGACGGCATTGAGGACGACGTTGCGGAGGGGGAGGTTGACGTGGAAGCGGAAGAAGACGCGGCGGTGGAGAGGAACAGCGGCTCGGACGGCCGCCGCCCGTAAGGTGCGGGTACCTCGCGCGGGGGTGTCGACTGCGAGCGGTGCGCGGGCTGCAGGGACAGCGGCGACGGCGGCGTCGGCAGTTCGCGGTGTGCACGCATACTGCGCGCGGACGCCGAGTCTGGCGGTGTTGCTCCTCGGATCGATGACGCCGCAGAGAAGTACGAGGACGCGTACTGCGCGGGGATCTGCGGCACGGGTGGGGCACCCACGGCATAGAACCCCGGGTCCATGTATGTGTGTCCAGGAGGGGAAGGCCGTACTCCCGCGCCCGGGTGGCTCGGGTTGAGCACCGACTCAGCCGAAGGGTTTGGTCCGCGCGTTGGCGGCAATTGGCGCGATGGGAGCGACGATGTGCTCGCTGAGGCGCCTTGCTGCGCACGCCACGCCGTGAGGTCGCGGTCCTCCGCTGCGTCGTCTGCGTCCGCACCCTCATCGTCCGAGTCCCAGAGCGAGGTGACTGGGCTCGACGCGAGCGAAGGGTAGATCGGGTCGCCGTACACAATCTTGGCCATCTGTTTCGCGGACGTCGGCAGCGGGGCGCTCGCGGAGAGATCTGTCGTCGAGACTGTGCGCGAGTTGGGGTAGCGCTTGGGGAAGAGGGGTTCGCCGTAGAGTATTTTGCGCCATTGTGAGGCGGACGCAGGGGCAGACTGCGGGGGCATGTCGAACAGGTCCGAGCTTGAGGCGCTCAGCGGGGGGAGCGACGGCGCGGAGTCGCTGCTACTGCCCTCGTACTTCTGGACGAGCATCCAGTCCTGGACATCGGTGACCAGCAGCATCGCGGTCACGATGAGATGGTCCATCAGCAACAGTGAAACACCGTTGTGAACCATCATGGACCGCGAGTCGTATTTGTCGTGGAGCGTTTCAAACACGTTTATTCGCGGGGGCACACCTTCCACGGCCGGGTGAAATGTCGCAATCGGGCCCTTAACAGAGGATGTCGTGCACTGAAGCCAAAAAAGAAAAAGAAAAGAAAAAGATGAGTACGAAAGTCACATTGCAGCCCAGCAACGAGACGCACCCAATATGCACTGCCCATGCGCTTCCACTTCATCGTATGGGGAAAATTGGGGACGTTGAACTTGGGCGGAGCGCTGAACACGGGGATAAGACGTTAGCGAGTGAATTGGAAATCGGCCATGCTCGGCGGCACCTCAACATGGTCCCTGGCTTGAGGACGGTGTCGGCGCTCTGCCAGCGCCCGCCACTCATCTGGACGAGGATGCCGAGGGTCTCGCGGGTCTTGCCTTTGGTGGGGATGACCTTTGGCCACTTGATTTCCGCGGTCTTGACGAGTGAGTCGTCGCGAGCGTTTGTGCGGAGGACGCTGGTGGACGTGCCCGTGGTGCGTATGACGTAGAGCGGCGAGGAGGAGAGCGCATCCTGGACCGCAGAGTCGAGGAAGGAGGTGGACGAGAGCCTGAGAGTGACGAGGACGGACTTGTTGGGAACGGGGGTTTCGTCGGCGGTATCGGAGCGGCGGCGACGGATGGCGGAGAACGAGACGCGGGACAGCGAGGAGCGGGGGAAGTCGACGAACCGCGTCGAGCCCGAGCGCTCGCTCTTGGAGGACATGGTCAGAAGGAAACTCGCATCAACGGCGGGCAAGGGCAGCAGATGGGGACTTGGATTCGCTTAAGTAAGCCTATCAGCGGGCATCCCAGGGAATCAATCACGAAGGGGATGCCGAGATCCATAACAGCCAGGCTGAGCCAGCCCAGAGGCAATAAGCCCATAGGAAGCGAAGGAGGACGTAGCATAGTACATTGTACACAGCACTGCGGCAGGCGAGCTAATCGAAGTAAACAGACAAACACATCAACGCGTTTCTTTCCTAACCATCATGTCCTCCGCAGCCACCGACCCCGCCGCCTCGTGCGTACATATCCGACGCGTCATTTGCACCCCACTCACCCTCCGCAGGGCCACCGCGAACAACAAAGGCACCGCGTCCGACGCGTCTCCTGCCGCCGACAAGGGCAAGGGCAAGGTCGCAGACGCGATGGAAGATGATGAGGAGGAGGAGGAGGAGGAAGAAGACGACGATGAGGAGGAGGAGAGCGAGGACGAGGCAGGTGGCGGCGCGTCGACGCGTTTTTCGGGATGCTGACGCGTCGTTCGTTTAGGAGGAAGAATCTTTCGCCGAGATCGACACGTCCGCAATCAGGCCCAGCCGCACCCGCGGCGTCAAAGTCGACTACACCAGTCCCGAAGCCCTCGCCAAGGGTCCGTCCTGCGCTGTCTTTTGTTCTGCTTGCTGACACGCCGCAGCCGGCCTCACCGCGGAGGACAACGACGACGAGGACGACGAGGACGTCAAGATGAAGGACGACTGAACCGAAAATTGCAGTGACCATGCGCCGTCCGCGGACCCAAAAGCTCTTGCTCTTGCTCTCGACCCCGTCCGTATCCAGACGCGTCTTGTAATTAGAACCCGAAGAACGAATACCTTGTACCTCTTTCATGATCGCCTCGCAAACCCAACTGAGCTGCCACCGCGGCTCGGGAGCGTGGTAAATGTCGTCAACTCCGTTCTCGCGCCATACGAGCGGCGTCGCAGTGGACGGCATCTTTTCGCAGGCCATGTCCCCACGTCAACACACCTTGCGTGTCTGCTCTTCTCTCGCCTGAACTTGTCCGGCGGCCATTGGGCGGCGAGTGGTGTTTTCGGCGCTCGATAAAGATCCGCCCAGTACATCCCAATACGAACTAATTATTATTTAATAGACGGTCCCACTAATTGAGTGCGAGCTGTCCCTGCTACGCGGCACGGAGATGGGACACACAGGACCCCGCCGACGTCGACGTCTATCTAAGTCTGCCGATCTGCCTGCACAGCTGTGCTAAATACAAATACCGGGGTCCAGTGTTGATTGAGGCACCCAATAGCATCATGATCCAGCATCCATTGCATCCGTTAACGTTCTGCAACTTGAACTAGTACCAACTAGTACTTGTCGTACTTTCCAGACGCGCAGGCAGCCGCCACGGAGAGTTTGCCCAGACGCCGCAGATGGACCGATAGGCGAGTCGGACCGATGCGCGCGGGGTCTTAGGAAGAGCCTAGCAGGGGATGCTGATATCGCCGTCGCTTACTTCTTTTCTCCAGTCAGGTATGTGGGCTCCTAGGAATGAAGATTCGACTGATAGTGGAACGGCTCATGTTTTATTGTGAACGACTCATAAATGCATATGATCGAGCAGATCGTTTTGATCTTTTTTTTTTCAAGTCACGATGGTTGCCCCGAACTGGATGGTATACAATTTTCTTTTTTTGCGTCTCGTTCCCAGCAGGTCCATCCCAACTACTAAAACAAAAACTTGAATCGACTTTTCTCCGCCTGTTTTGCGGATTTCCGGCGCACCCCAAGATCCTGCACGAGCCGCATCGTCGGCCCCTCCGCGTCCGGCAACCCCTCCTTTTTTCTGAGCTTGCGGTCCTCTGCTAGAATCGACTCCGCCGCGAGAAGCATCGCGGGCGACGCGCGTGCCCGCTCCGACCCGCTCCCGCTCGGTTTCCGCTCCTGCTGCTCTGCCGGCTGGCTCGCATGTACCGTGGGTGATTTTCTGTTTGTGGTGTCCTCCGCAGCGATATCCGGGGGGGTGCTGGGACTGGTCGCGTCGCGCCCCTGTGCCGACCCCTCGCGGGAGCGCGCCTCGGGAATCGGGTGCAATTCACGCTTGGAAAACTTGCGGGTGGTGAAAAGCTCGTGCACGGTGGACTGCAAGCGCGCTTTAACGGATAACGGGGCGACAGGCGCCGGAGGAGATGAAGGCTCTGGGGATACCTGCGGCTGCATCGCGTCATGTAACACAGACGGCAGGCCGAGCCCAAGGCCGACGTGCTGCGCTAGCTTGGTGGGGGGCGGCGACGGACGTATCTCCTCGGGGATAGACGAGAGGCGCGGGCGTGTATCGTGCATGTGCGATGGACGGCCGTGCCCGAGGCCTTCGTACGTGTTGGGTGCATCTGCACGGTGCACGAGCGCTGAGTCTGAGACTGCAGGGTATATTGCAGAGTATATTGTCGGGTTGATGACGTTGAAGCGGGGCTGCCTCTCGGGGATGGACGACGAGGACGGCGACCAGTCCGAGTCCGAGTCGAGCGCGCCCAGGAAGCTGAGGTGGTGGGCCGGCGACAAGAGATGCGTCGGTGAGGGGCGTGAATATGAGAACGAGCCCGGAGCGACTTGGGTGATCGGGATAATAGTGAACTCGTCCGTCGAGCGAGGGACGTCTGCGAGTGTCAGGGGCAGGGTGAGACCCAGACCAAGGTAATTCCCTGCGAAAGGATCGATGGGGCAGATATCGATGCCCTCGAGAGAATCCGGCTGTGCCATGCGTGAATTAGCTCGGCGCTGATAAAGAAGGTGGGAGCTTACACTGGATGAAGAAAATGAACCTTGAGAAGTCGACGCGCACCGCCCACGGAAAGAGTCCCTTGCTGCGAATTTCCGCCTCCTCAAAGTGCTCGTCACTCCAGGCTCGATGCTAGACTGTCCACTGGTGCTGGGGAGCATGGGACAGGGACCAAGCAGTGGTGTCGGGGGACACTCGTGATGCTGTGAGGCCCAGGCCAGGAGGTCCGAGTATGTGACCCGGGTGTTCGAGAGCGGAGAAAGGGACCCAGGGCTCTGGAGGCCTATATCTGATTCGCGATGCATACTGGAGGTATAAGGTGGGAGAGAGAGGTGCGGGGAAATGGGGTATGAGGGAAGCCGTCTTGCAAGTGAAAACTGGGGGGATTTAGGGCTTCCGAGAAGAAGACTTTCAAGACTGGTCGGAGAAGAGGGCAATAGCATCGAAGAAAGCATCAGAGCAGGTATTTGAAGTTGCAAGGTTGTGGTGGTAGAAGAGAAAAGTAGAGGAGTGGTCGATCGTTCAGGAGCCGCGTTGAGGTCTCACTGCGCAGTCATCCTAGGTCTCATTTGGCTTGGCCGCTGACATGCGGCTAGTACTATCGTTGATGGTGCAGATTGTTTCTTGGCAAAGATGGCTCACGAATGCGTCTACATGCGAGTAACGAGTGGTTGTTGCCAGTGAACGTTGGTTAACGTTGAGCCAACGTTGAGCTGAAAGGCTGAAAACAAGATAGTATGTGGCAGTGCTCGTCCTCTTCGGCCGAAGGGCCGAGTCAGATATTCCTTTTTAGGACTTGAGCGTTTAGTTTCTACTCTGAACGATGTTCACGATCAGCTTCTCTATCCACGGCAGGCCTTAGAACATCCTCCATCGTTGAGACGCCGGCATGCGTGATCCGGAGGTCCCGGCGCGCCAGCTCTGCCGCATAGAGCCCGTTGCTCTGGGATAACGGGAAATGGCTTCCAAGTTCCAAAAAAAAGGCCGCTCTGTGCGCTGCACATCTCGAACCGGAAATCGGCGCATCGCTGAAGGCCACGTCGTACACACGTTGGGAGAACGATGCGCAAGACTTGGGCAAGACCATGATATCGAGCAAGACTGATAGGATGTCGACGACTCGAGGTCGCGTATCAGCTCGTACGTCATGAAAGTCCCACAAGCTCAGGTTGAACTCAAACGCTCACATGCACACTCCACATCCTCAAGGTCGCTCAACGCTCCGCCCTTGGCCCCGTCATCGTTCCCACCGCCCTTTAAATACAGCCCGCTCTCGTCTAAACATGCACCCACATTTACGCACCTGTCATGACTTTAACGTTCCTGCTCCTCCTCACTGTCCTCGAGCATGTCTCCGCCCACCCTACGGCACGAACAGACTCCGTCACCACCTCGTCAAAGGCGGGCGTCGCTGGCGGAGGTGATTGGTCCACAGACATGAGCCAGTTCACCACCGGAAAAGTCTCCTGGTATTACACCTGGAGCCCGTCTGCGGTGGACGACACGCAATTCGAATTTGTGCCCATGCTTTGGGGACAGAACCAGGTCGCCCAGTGGACCGACTCGACGAGCGGGATCAATGCCACTATCGCCGCGAAGAAGCCGACCGCCATCCTTGGAATGAATGAGTGCGTTGACTTGACTTCATGAATAATCAATCTGACCGAGCAACCGCAGACCACAAGAAAAGGGCCAGTCGAATATGACGCCGCAGCAGGGGGCGGATATGTGGAAGACCTACATAGAGCCCCTTCGCGCTCAGGGCTTACGCCTCGGCAGCCCGGCTCCCTCAGGCGCGCCGTCTGGGAAAACCTGGCTTCAGGACTTCCTGACCGCATGCAATGGCGGATGCACCGTCGACTTTATTGCCCTCCGTGCGTATACCCATCGTCTGTTCCTCGAAAAGACTGACTTGCCTCGCAGATTATTACGACGTCAACGCAACGCAATTTGCGGAATACATCACCGACTTCCACAACACATTCCAGCGCCCGATATGGGTAAGCCGACAGTCCCTCCACACAGACGTATTGACTGACGAAGAAAAAAGGTCACCGAGATCGCATGTCAAAATTTCAACAAGGGTCCTCAATGTACGCAGCCGGAAACCGCCCAGTTCCTAAGCCAGGCGCAAGGCTTCATGGACTCGCAGGATTGGGTCGAGCGCTACGCATGGTTCGGCGTAATGCGCGACCTACAGGGCGTGAACCCTACCAACGCGATGCTGGACAAGAGCGGTAAGATCACAGCCCTCGGGAGGCAGTACCTTGGCACCGAGGCACCCCAGACGAGCGGTGCACCGAGCGGCACGGGCGGCCTCCCGGGCTTCCCGACCAACGCTGGGATTCTGGCCCGCGCAAGCTGGTCTGGTTCTATGTCTTGGCTGCTCGTTGTCTTCCTGGCCGCACTGTACCTGTGATTTCTCGTATGCCATATACCCATCGGACTGTGCAGAATTAGAGACGGACATTAAATGACATGTATCCATAGCCAAATATTCTTGAAGCAACTTTCCGAGCGTTACGTCGTGGTTACAAACCTTCAAGCCAGCGGCCCAGCGCTATTAGTATAACGGCTACTTGAGTGGGATATATTTACTTTTGAGTGCGCATTTACCGGTCCGGCCAATATTGCTAGCAATCAACTTCAGCCTCGACTCGACCACCGCACCAAATTATACTGGCATGGACCACCACACCATGGACCACGCCGCGCACGGAACGACGGCGGTGAAATGCTCTATGAACATGCTCTGGTGCCGTATTCAGCCTGAAACTGACACATAACTCGAAGCTCAACTCGTGCCCCCTCTGCAGGAACACCCAAATCGCTGACACCTGCATTGTCTTCCGCTCATGGCACGTCAGCTCGACGGCGTCGCTCGTCGGCTCGTGCATCGCGATCATGGCGCTGGGCGTCTTCTACGAGTACCTCCGTGCATTCCAGAAGTCGTTTGACAACCGCATTGCCCTCGCGCTGGTCGCAAGCGGCAAGGGCAAGACCCGCGCACCACGGAGCGGACGCAGCAGTCCCGGTGCGGCGCCCTTGCTCCGTCGGAGTGCCTGGGCCACCCTCATTCTGATTCTGCGCAGATGACGAGGACGCAGGGCTCTTGAGTGGCCGCCAGATATTCAGGATTCCTTCTACTGGGTGGGTCGTGACTGCACCTGGAGACCGGTCATTGAATACGGTTTACAGGACCCCGGTGCCGTTCTTTCTCCGCGTGGTACGCGCAGCCCTGTACGGGGCGACTGTATTCCTCTCGTTCTTCCTGATGCTGGTGTTTATGACATATAACGTGCGCGTCCTCGTTTATAAACCGTAACACTGACCCAATGCAACTCAGGCTTACTTGATTTCCGCCACTGTATTCGGCGCTGCGCTGGGACACTTCATATTCGGGGGTACCATCAACATTGACGCTCTGCTTAGCCAGGAAAGCAAGGGCATGGCGTGTCATTAGCCACTGTACTTATATATCTCACTCTCTTCTGGAATCGCACACCCATGTTGAAATAATTTTTGGATGTCAGTGGTCGGAAGTACATCATGCAGCTTTCATCTCTGTGTCCTCGTCCTTCTTGGCAAGTCCCTCCTTCTCCAGCAGCAAATCGATCTCTGCTGGTCTGTAGATTTTTGCCTTGGGCTGCTTCGTAACAGGGTCGAGCGTCAAGACCGCAAACTCCACTGCGAACAGCAAGTTAGATAAGACTAAGCAGAAAGGGTTGACCGCTCACGTTTCTCGCTACCCAGGGTCGTGCTGTCCATCGTCTTGCTCATGGTACGCAGCGCGAGGCCGATCGCATCCTTGACCTCGATGTCGTCTTTGTACTCTTGCTTCAGCAGGCTCTGTGCCGTCCCGTTATTTGCGCCGATGCACGTCGCCTTCCAGCCCGAGTAGTTGCCCGACGGATCGGAGCGGTAGAGCTGGAACTGGTAGTGTGGGTCGTACCCGGCATACAGCAACGAGACACCAAACGGCCGCAAGCCTGTGGAGGTACAACATGAGTTGCACATACATCGCGCTCGGACCCGCTGTACCTCCAAATTGCGTGTACCCCTGCTTCATATCACATAACCGCTGCGCCAGCAGCTCGACAGGGATCTCCTCATCGTAGGCGAGCAGGTGCTGCTGCGCAGCTGTCCGTGCATAGTTGACGAGTGAGTTCGCGTCGGCTGTCAGACCCGCCAGCCCGCCGATGACGTTCCTAACAGCACGCGCTCAGACGATGGCACGGTGGTAGAGAAGAGTCCGACACACGAGCTGAGGAGGAAGATCTTCTCTCCACTTCCGCCATAGCCGCCCTCTTTGGTCGCGGAGAGATCGAGCAGCTTCCCGGTCACCTTCTTCTCCGCCGCGAGAACAACGCCGTCTTTTGCGAGGAGACCGAGGACGGTGCCGGCGTGCGAGATGGCCTCCATGGCATACTCAACTAGGCGCTAGTCAAGCCGTGGTCTACGAGTCCGGCGACAGAGCTTACTCTGGTACAGCTTGCCTGTTCATTATCACGTAGTCAGAACGGGAGTGCCAACACGAACGAGACGACTGACCTTCCGGCGAGAAGATCGTTGTGCGACTGTCGTATCGTCTAGCCTATGCGAGGATCAGGGAAGAACGAGCAAAGCCACAGAGACGCACCATGGTGAATTGTAGGGAGGAAAGCAGCCGCAAACGGACGCGTCGCCATTACGCGTCGCACCAAACATGACACGCGCAATCAAGATTCATAATTTCTCTGGTTGCTCACAACTTACAAGGATTACATATCTACAAACCGAAAATGGTGCATGCATGGCCGTCGTAAAAATTATCATTTCTCGGCTCCCAGCGCGGCGAGAAAATCTTCCGGGACCCAGCCGTACGTCTCCACAAGTTGTTTCCTGATAATATTCAGCCTTCTCACATGATATACCTTGTCGTGTGCTAGAGCAAGGTTAGATTGTCTCTCAAGTTGGATAGCGAGATGACAAACGCCGATGCAGGGTAATGGCCTGCATGATACATAATCGTAAGTGCAGTTCAACGATTGTCCGGTATTAGTGACGCACCGGGTCAGTAGGATCCGCAGGGTAGAACTTGAACGCGGTCCCTTCCATTTCCTCCCACCGGAACCCCAACTCCTTCATGATCTGCCGCGCGGCATCAGTCAGCAAGTCATTGCAGCAAAAGTAACAAGCGCGAGAATCCACCTTGAGGAAATCCTTCCACGTCAACTCCCGCGCGTTCGGCGCACACTTGACAAGCACTCTCATCCGATCGGCGGTCGCCCTCGACATCTTGGAAAGCTTGCCAAACCATTTCCCCGCTGGTTTTGGTTTCAACGTTGCCTTGGGCTCGTCGTTGTCGGTGCCTCGGTTGCACAGGCGCGACATCAAAGTCGGCTTCTTCATGGTGTTCCCCGTGCTGGTTCGTGTCAACGGGATGTCCGCCATGGGTCCCACACACGCCGTATCGGGCCTTGTCTTGGTTTTGATCTTCTTCGGTAGTATGGAACGAAGATACGCGCGTCCAGACTGTAACGGTGCCGCAAGCGATTCGACTGACGATATGGCAGCGGTCTGCAGGTAGAGCTTCTTAGTTTTGGGTTTGGGAGCTGGCGGTGGAGATGGCGGGGCCTCGTCGAAAACGGTGAATTTGGAGATGCTCCACTCCATTGGTAGGGAGAGAGTCCGCCTAAGAGGATATGAGGAACGACTTGTAATCTGGGAGTCCGGTACGACAAGGAAGTTGGAATGGGCAAGGAGTGCCATCGCGTAAGAGACAGTTGAATGGTCAATGACGGAAGGCTGTAAACATTGGAGCTCGCTCAAAGGAAACAAGATATGAACGAAGAACGCACCTGGAGCGCCGTGACACCTTCTCCCTTAACTACCACAGGTTCATATGTATGTGTCTCGTAGACTTGAGGATCGCTAGTTCGTTCTACCGACCTTGAAGTACCCAAGTCGAGAACACATGACTGCACTTGGTCCACGTATTCACAGTTCGGTGCCTCGAGCGCCTTGCTGCCGCGAATTGGAGGGGAAGGGCTGTCGTGTTGCGTTTGCAATAGATCCCAACGTTCGGTATCCTCGGTACTGAGTTCTGGCGCATCCTGATTCGAAATTGGCAGATCGAAATCTATCAAGTCGCGCGCGCAGCCTTCTTCCAGTTGAGCGTCCTCGGGATAGCGGATAGGCACAGGGAACCGCGCTTCTAGGCTCCGCAGTGATCCTAAATCGTAACCACACTCGAGGAGCAAATAATTCAACAAAGCGTGAGACTCCTTGCGGCTCAGACGCGAGCGCAAACGATTTGGGGAAGGAGGGGGCTGTTATAACATTCGGTCAGAAGACGTCGATCTCGTAAAAAAGTACGACGAACTGTAGGACATGTCGCCCACACACTTTGCCGAATACCCGGAAGAAGTGCCTCGTCGAAGTCGGCGTCGTCCATGTTGTATATGTACTCCAGCTGAGCATGAATAAGATCCTTCTCGTTCAATGATGAGTCCGGGATATCTTGATTGCGCTCTTCCCCGGAATCGATACCACTTGCGCCAGAGATGCTGTTCGACATTGTGCCATCCGTATCATCTTGGTGTAGCTCGGGCTTGTGGAATACGTCGCGTTCCGGAGTTTCGATACGAGCAGCGCGACCACCAGGAGCCCAGTAGGACGGAGGGATGGTTCCTGGTCGAGGCAAGAAATGCATAGCGGGTTCGGGCTCTATGCGCACGTTACAACCACCACCGGGGGCCCAGTGCTTCGGAGGCACGATGCCGGGTCGGGGAACCTCATTTCGTCGGGTCGGAATGATTATCGGGTATCGTGGCGGCCGCTTGAGTCCGGGCGGTGTCTGGGGAGAAGCAGGATTGATAGCATTGTAGTCGGATTCAAGACTTTCATCCGGCCCAAGATAGCTGGGGTCGTCTTCGCGTTCGAACGGGGGGCGGGACAAGTTTGAATCGTCTTCATTATAGACGGAATCGTCCTCATCCAGTGACGTTGATCCATCGACGTCTACGAGGGATCCAAGGTTGGTGGACTTGGATATACTGCCGCCCACTTTTGAGCCTAGGCGAGGGGAAGTTGAAATCTTTGAGCGAGATAGGTGAAGATTGAATATGCGATGGGCTTTAATGCTGGGCCTGCGAGTCATGGGTACGTCGGCTGCAGGAGCATGGGCAGGAGCATGGGCCGAGTTGGGGTGACCCAGTCTTGAGACGGCGGCAAGCGATTTGCGTAGCAAAGAGGTTTGGTACACATTGGGCGTTTCTGGTGACATGGAGCAATGTGATGGGGGCAGGTGCAAAGGGAAGGAAGTGGCTCGCGGTGGTGCCACTGGTAGGAAGCAAAGGACAGGGCATCACATGACCGCTTTCACCACTTATTTTACAGATTAGAACGTTTCAACTTTCAACTTGAAGTACTAGCAACTTCGTAAGTCCTATGCCAAAGGACGCTACGCCAGAGATCAGGATGCGCGATAATACAAGCATGGAACGGGCAAAACGTACCATAGACGATCTCTCGGCCAGCATCTACGCGCTCCAGAAGCAAGGGACGAAGCTGGCCAACTCCCTCGGCTTCGAAACAGTGCACGCTGCCCAAGCATTTATTGACATCGCAAACGACCCGACGCCATACAAGCAACTGGCAGAGCGCCTCGAGCGCCTCCAACTGGACCACCGGAACACATCTGCTGAGATACAAGAGCTTAAGATGGAGAGAGACGCTCTCAGAGCCAACCTGAGCGCCTCGGGACGCAGGTACTTGTCACATCCACTCTGAAAATGGTTCAACAGGAACTTTCTATCTAGTTCCATACTTTTCACTGGCAGTGCCACTCATGATTCGGCATCCACCTCCGCCGGCGCTGTCCATAAACAATTGAAAGAACTTCAACGACGGTACGCTGACCTCGAACGCCGCTACGACGAAATGAGAGTCGTGAAAGAGCGTTCAGACGCCAAATACAAAGCCGACTACTCTAAATTTAAGGCGCTCGTCGCCTTCTTCCGTAGTGAAGAGGTACAGGCAATAGAAGCTCAATTGAAGCAAGACTATCCAACGCTGTCAAACACCGAGAGGAAACGAAGACGGGCGGAAGTCGCCATCATGAAAGAAGCGAAGGTAGCGGCGCTCATGACAGATGAGCAGAATGGTACGAACATCGTTTAAGAGGCACCATTCTCTCCTCTGGTGGCTCATCCGGGTGCAGGAGGCCTGGGGATTCTGAATTTCTCGTTGAGAGACAAGGAAAACCAGCAAACACATATCATCGAGACACCCGCCGGCAAACGACAGTCGTCGATACCCATTGGCTCCCCGTCTAGCACTCCACAGTCAAGTCAGAGACTTCAGTCGGCCGTGAACGCGGCAGCTGCTCCTTCATCGCTGAAACCCATGGTGGTCTCTCCCTTACTTGCCAACCCTCGTTCTCCTCTCCAATCTCACCCTTTGAATCATACGAAAACGGCCGGATGGCAAGTTGTGTTCGTCTTCCTTCACAGTTTCGTTTTTTTTTTTTGATTTTTTTTCTCTCTTCCTGTAGGGCCTCGAATGACGCCTTGATACTGGTGCCGAGTTCGTCGCAGACGGAGGAAGACTCGTCCCAAGGTATCTCGCCACAGACAGTATCCTCACCCTGCTCAAATATTGCGTAGACCCTAGTCCATCCATCGCGCCCGAGATTATTCCCATCTCCGGTCCAGCGCGATCCCCAGCGCAGAACCTCAGGCTCCATTCAGCCAACACCGAGGAAGACTCTCAAGGTTTGACCCACAAGCTCCCAGACCTGTGGATCATCTCAGTATTTCCCACAGATGTTCCACTAACACAGCAAGAAAAACGGAAACGTGTGTACCTTCGGTAGATCGGCTGTTTAACCTCGCCCTCATCTGTTGCAGCGCTCGCCACAGTTGCGTCCACACCCAAACTTCGGCTGGTCGATCCTCTTGCAAAGTTCCTGGGTCCTTCTTCTCTCTTTCAGATCGCTGATAAGCGATCCGGAAGCAAACCCAGACACAGCGACACAATCATTATATCTTCTAGTTCTGCGCCAGCAGAAGACATCAATGAACGGCCACGCAAGATCAGACGCGTAAGTAGTCCTGGACTGATCGTTTCTCATATCCCCATGGGTGAGCCTGGGACGTCTGCTGCAACACCGTTATACGTCGGCAGCAGCGAGACCCCGGGAAAGATATATAAGAATGTGAACGGGAGCACGGGCAGGAAAACAGATAGCACTTCTAAGAGCGAAGGGAAAGGGAAGGAGAGACAAGTTACGGTGAAACCGAAATCTTCGACCTCAACCCCCACCAATGCTCGTGCGAGTTCAAGCAAACAGCTCGCGGACTACTCGTCCTACAAGGGACGAGGGCGATATGCTAATGTTGGCACCAGGTACGCGTCTATGATGCAAGTGCGGGCGTGGTGGCTGATTATAAACCTGCCCAGCGGAAACACGGCGATCAATGCCAGCTTTGCCATCGATCCCACGCGGAACGGAGGCAAGGATTTCCAGTACGACGAAGTTGTGAGAGGACGGACAGACCGACGAATTATGGATGCAGGGGATTGCGAGTGCTGTCGTGATGTAAGGAATTTCGCCCTCGTTCCGCTTAACTGCGATGACCGTACCAATAGTACTACGCCGCTATCGGGCCCATGCCTAATCGGCTTCAGCCTCCCTTGTGGCGCACGCCGCCAAGCAGCCCCGGTGGGGGGAGACCATGTCTCCGAAACGACGCCGGGTCCGCACGCACGGAGAGCGCAGAAATTGCTTCGCACAAGCAGGCGATCTCACGCCACCGACATCAATGGGCGCGCGGTAACACCCCTCCCTCGTACTGGAGCATTGGCTTTCCAACTACCCAAGAAGCACAAGACATCAACGACAAGGCGCAATTGATGCATCAAGAAAAGAAGAGGGATATACAAGAGGAAGCTGAAAAAGGCGGCGGGCGGTACAAAAAGAGATGATTCCCTCGTCCGCATTGTGCTATCTTCATTATTGCCACATTGCTGCCACCAAGTTTGTAAACTTCACACTTCGCATTTCCATCTCTACTGAACTAGCGACTTCATATCGCCTCCTCTCAGCACACGGAGCGCAAGAATCGCATGCCAAACATATGTTGATGCGCTTGGAGACTAACACTGACTGGCATGCTAAAGACGCCGGATCTTTGATGTGCTGCCTAGGCTCGACTCCAGCCTGGCGCATGAAAATTGAATTGTCTATTCGACAACATAGACAGAAGCTACTCCTCTCGTAGCAGCGACGGCACAGGAGCTCGAGTGCTGTATTTTTGCATAGTAATCCGGGTTTGATAGGTATTGATAGGTATTGATCCTTCGCGGAGGCATTCCTTCAAGCGAGCGCATCACATCGGACCGACCCTTGATTTCATTTCATTATCGCCGAATATGGCATGGCCGGCTGCCAATCACCCGATAATGATCTAAATATCATGATCGCTGAATATCCTCTGTCCCCACCTCATCCTGGTCCTCGCTCAGGCTTGCCCTCCAAGGAGGTGGTGTACATGGATCCGTCCGAGCTCACTGCTCAACACTTCCGCCACCTCCAGGTCACTCGTTACTTCAATGGTGCGCTTGCTGGGCATAATACAATGTTATCAGGCTCATTACTTCTGTATGCAAGCCGCGGCTTTCGTGGTGCGTCCCGACCCCTGCCATCGTATCTTGGATATTCACGCAGAACTCAAGATGTTGATTTATGACCACCTTTTGACACTCGGGGCGGAGGTGGATTTAATCTGGACTGCGAGGCTTACCGCGGCGAAGGCGACCTTTCTAGTCGTCCGCTACATGGTACCCTGCGCCTTGACATTTTTCACTGTCCGTGCGTGCGACAGCTAATTCTACGGTAAAAAATCGCTAAGGCCAGAGCCCGTAGAACTGTCTGGACTTGCTGATCTTAGTGACCCTGTACGTTCCTCTCCGCACTTGAGCTGGAATCCCACTAAATTGTCCAGTTGTGCGTGAATTGCGCTCTGTTGATTTCTCTCCTTACCCTCAAACAGTTGCCGGTGGTGGATGAGTTTCGCGGTAAGTTCCTTTATAGCCTTGTTGCTTACTCAAGTCGAATGCGATTAAAAGATTTTTATGGGATGGGCTACACTTGCCCTTAGTAATTGTGCGTTTCAGATCTTTTTTTTAGGTCTATTCAGAAAGGGATTTTTTTTTTGACACACTGCATAGTTCTAATTCTCTTGCGCCTCTGGGTTGTCTGGGGTAAATACTTGGCATGACTTTCGACCGCCTACTGATCCAGCGCGAAGATCGGCAACGGAAACTCAGTTTTTACACGTTGCTATCTTTCGTCGTCGCCGAGTTCTTGGGCTTAGTGGCAGCGTCCCTCTTGGTCTGGCAAATGAAAGGTTTGTGAAACCTTTTTTTGTTCCCGCGTCGACAATCAAATTGGGTCATTTTTTCATCTTCAATGCAGCTAGTATCTTCTGGAGTGGCGACTTGAGAATGTGCATGTTCAAATCTGGCCACACTCCTCCAATGGCTATTCTCTGGGTCCCTGGGGTGAGCAAGCTTCATACATGATAATTGTACTGTAGGCTGAAGCTCGAGTCAATGTCAAGACTCTGTTTGAAATGGTCCTTTTCGGGGTAACCTGGTGGCATGCTCTCAACAGACCTCGTTCATCCAGTGTGCCGCTTGCCGCAACAGTTTATCGCGATGTTTTCATGTATCTTTCGGTTCGTACGTTCGTTTAGACCGCCGGTTCTCATATTCAATTCCAAATCTAGTTTGTGGGGTGTCAGTTATTGTTCCTTCCCATCAAGCACTTGACAGAAATGCGTCCGTTGCAGGTTTCCGCATTGGCAACACGGTATTAGCCTTTACCGCTCCTGTAAGTGCAAAGTTCATCGAAAATACGAAACTGATATCCACGCAGAGAGACCTCATCTTTCTTTCCATGTTGTACGTCTCGCCCCTACCGGTCACTCATAGCTGTTCATCGGGATTCCCAGTCCGGTATGGTGCGCAACGACCACGACAACATGTCGCCTTGTTATCAAGCTACGAAAGATATCGGACGATACCACACCTCCCGACGCGGCTGAACCTGACATGAGTCCCGCAGCTCATGGGGAGTACGACGAGTTGGTACAATCCGGTGTTCACATCGAGACGTTACGGTCTGTGGGCCCGTCCACCCCCATCGATGCACGTTGGTATTAGGACTGTTCTAATTGTAATCTGATACTCGTTTGATACGTGTGAGAGTCTGTTTGACTGTTTGTTTAACAACTCTTAAGATTGAGGTAGATACGTTGCACGTGAGAATGTTTACGCGACGCGTCGACGCGACAGACCTGTTGACGTTTGTTGACCGGTTGATGCCGGTACTCTCAAGTGGACTCTTACTCTCCCACCACCACCATCGACAACCGGCCTCGCCTCGCCTTCGACCCCCGACCTCACCATCGCCTCCCGCCCGCGATGTCGTCCCCCCTCACCCGCAGCTCTGTCCTCGGCAAGCGTCCTCACCATCCCGAGCCATCGACCCCTGCCCACACCGACACCAAGCGTCAGCTCCAGACCCCCGACAACACCCCCAACCCGAAACGACCTCGCACATCGAGCACCGCCGTTGATGGCGACGGCAACAAGGAGAACGTTCCTCCCTTCAAGACCGATTTCGTCACGTCGCCGCCGTCTCCTAGAACGGCGCGTTCTCTGAGACGCACGTCAACTTCAGAGGGATCCCCTTCACGCGCCAGACAAGGTGTGTCTTCCTGCTCTGGCTCATGCCACCGCTGAGTGTCACGTCTTCCAGCAGTGTCAAGACGCGCCTCGACTTCGGTCATCGTGCCTGCCACCCCAACAGCCGAGATCGCCCAGCTCACGCTCGCGACTCCCCCGCCTACTCCTCCAAACTCGCTTCTACCTATTTACGCACGCGCGCGCGCACTTCTCCGCGCTACTTGCAACAGCTCTGCCACCGAGATAGCCGGTCGCGACTCTGAACGCGCCGTGATCTCTGCCTTCTTCACGTCGCTCGTCGGCCCAGCAGATGATGTCGAGCACACCAGCTTGTACATCTCTGGATCTCCTGGCACCGGGAAGACTGCGCTTGTCCACTCCGTTCTGCGCAGCCTCTGTGTAGACCAGGTCAAGGTCATCACCATCAATTGCATGGCCTTGAACTCGATCGATGCTTTGTGGGAACGTCTCATTGAGGAGCTAAGCGTCAGTGCGGAGAAGAAACGCAAGACTGCCGGACGTCTCAAGAAGTCTCAGGGAAGAGATGCAGTCGATGCATTGCTTGCTGTGATTCCCACAAAGTGGTGGGTCCTCCTATCTACCTGTGGCGTTCTTATATTAACCGTCTGTTCAGTATCATCATCCTGGACGAACTAGACCACATTGCACCTACTTCCAAGTCTCTAGCGTCCCTCTTCTCTCTCTCCGCCACCCGCGCATCTACGCTGCGCGTTGCCGGGATAGCAAACACGCACACGCTCACTGCATCAGCCTCTGCAGGATTCGTCCCGTCTTCCAGTAACGTCCGCACTCTACATTTCGCACCCTACACACCAGTGCAACTATTGGAGATCCTACAGTCAAGACTAGCACCTCTCTATGTCACGGAGTCCGGGGAAGACGCGGAGGGCGCCAAAACCGCTAACGAAGCGGCCAAAAAGTTTCTTTCCGCCCCTGCTCTCAACCTCCTTAGCAAAAAAATTGCTGCCCTTACCGGAGATGTCCGGAGCTTGTTTGAAGTTCTGCGTGGGGCCATTGATCTCGCAGTGACCTCCTCGTCGTCCACGCCTTCCCCAACAACTCGTTCAGAGGAAAATCCTCTCAACCGGCCTGTCCCTGCAGTTGCGCCGTCGCATATCCTTGCCGCGTTAAAGGCGTATGCCCCCTCCTCCGCACCCGCTCGTGGTACTACATCCTCCCCTGCCGCGACTAACAGCGAGATAGTTACCAAAGTCCGCTCGCTGGGTCTTCATGCACGTCTCACCCTCCTTGCTCTTCTCATCGCATCGAAGCGCCTCGAGGCCGGCCTCCCTCTCTCGTCCACCCCGAGCTCTGCGTCGCCGATGAAGCGAAGCGCGTCCTTTGCTTCCGCCCTTGGAGTTGTCGACCCAACACAGCTGCACGCCTTCTATGTCGCCATCCTGTCGCGCTCTTGCGATGGCGTGTTTTCGCCTGTGTCGCGCAGCGAATTCGGCGATCTCATCGGCATGCTCGACGGCATCGGTCTTGTGTGCTCCTCACCCGTCACGTCGCCGTCTACGATGCCTGCCGGTTCTAAGGCCAAGCGCGCGTTCGGACGCTCTGCGTCGTTCGGTTTTGGCGCGAATCGTGGCGGCGGCGGCGGCGGCGGCGACGTACAACTTTCGTCGGCGGTGCGCACCGAGGAGGTGCTGCGGGGCCTCGGCATCAACATCGTCGAAGACGCCGGGGTCCAGGATGTTGCGGTCGAGGAGGTCAATGCGATCTGGGCGAAGGAGAATGGGCGGCTCGTGCGAGATAGTACAGCGCGAGATAACAAGATGAAGAAAGAGAAAATTACAGCCGGGTTTGACGACGCGATGGAAGATTGAAGCACGTTTCCCGGTCCTCATCGCTCTGGGCATCGCTGCCATATCCTTTGCTTTTTCATTTCATTATGCCTCTGTATCTGTTCCTATTCCTGATCCTTCTGGGGCAGCACATATAACCTATTATACAACACTCTATGGCAGTCAGTGCTTGGAGTAGGATGTTGCTTGGTTTACACAATGTTCCAGTATGTTTCTATGTACTATGTATCTGTGTACAAGATTGCTATAAATATGCAATTTATCCTGGTTGTGGGAGGATATGGGACGATACATGACAACGGACGGCCTATCACCTCGACGTTCGCGCGTACATCCAACAGCTTCGGATACGGAAAGGTCATCTCCGTTCGTTAGATGTCCCTCAAGGCGGTCTCGTAATATTGTGGTCGCCCCATCAAAGTACCTATAAGAAATACTCTGGAAGCTGAAAGCCCTTCAATAGGTCATTATGTTGACAAATTTGGAATCGGTCCGCACCTTTCCATTGGCGTTTTGCGCAGCTTGCTGACTTGGACCGTCCCGGTCATTTTCCGGGGCTGCCTCAAACACATTGAAATACATGCTGCCACCGGGACCAACTTCCAGGATGCTCGCTGAATTACCACACCGGTAGCCTGGTTCAGACAACATCAGAGCATGCGCTCTAAATTGAAAAATTATGGATCTGACAGTAATTCGGGGCAGACCAGACGGTCGATAGATGCCGGTCGAAAAGGGATGTGTAACCTTCCATGCACAGCTGATGTGCTCGCAAGATGTGCGACATTTGGTTGATTTCGAGGAATTTGTGAACGACCCCAGAACCGAAGGTGTATCCGGCCCCCCTCTGCGTTCATAAGCACATGTCTTGTTCTCAATGAGACGTACAGACAGGACTGATCTGAAAGTCTTCTTTCTCATTATCAGGATCTGACCTGGAGGAAAGTAAAAAGTCAGACACAGTACAGCGCCTGTTTAGAGACATTGATCTGACCACACCAGGTCCGCTATCGGACCGTCCGGAGGAATTTCTCGAAAACGGTCCAAAACCTTTATCTGGTCGATGGAATGAATGGAGGGCGAGAGACCTGTGGAATCGAGTCAGCTGTTGATATATTTTAGGGTGAAAAGAGGGTACCGCCGTGGACGCAAAATACTCGATCGTCGATCACGACCGAAAGTGTGAGGAAATCGAACATGTCCGTAAAATACGTCCACGCATGGCTCGAGCCATACTTTCGCATACATTCGGTGTAGAACCCGTAATTCTGCAGCAATGACCGTGTCAATACAAAGTATACAGAATTGAATAGAAGCTGCGAACCTGTGTCACTGCCCTCGACTCGTGATTGCCGCGAATTAGTTGCACTCTGTCGGGGTATCTGAGTTTGAGGCACGTCAGGAGGGATATAGTCTCGACGCTGAACAGCCCTCGGTCGACATAGTCGCCTACCCACGTTAGGTAAGAGTTTAGGCGGACATATGATCAATTCAAGATTAACCGACCCAGAAACAGATAGTTAGTATTCGGTGCATAACCGCCTATCCGAAATATCTCTATGAGGTCGTAGAACTGGCTTGAACCATATTCAGAAGGGAAGCGATATGGTCTGGAGGTAGCTTACCCATGGATATCGCCGACAACCGTTACTGGAGAGCTGACATGAACGACGTTTGATTCGCGCATGAGGACCTCCTTGGTCTTTGTACATATTTCACGGAGCAGCGCTTCATGGAGTAGTTGTTTGCGTAGCAGCTGCTGGATGCAAGCGTCCAAGTCGAAGGGCGCCATATGTGAGTATGACTAACATCGTATTGTTTGTCCCCTGCTGATTCCTGCTTGTTATTGACCTCCAGAGCAAACACATCTCCCGGCGCGAACTCGGCACGCCTCTATTGCCGGCCTGGGTTAGATTCCAAGTGTAAACGTGTGTTTAATTCCAGGGTATGTAGATATACTATATAATCAACGCTGCGTTTCTCCTCCCACATATATGCCACAACCGCGCTCAACTCATTTACGGAAATGGCCCCGTCGTTTCTCGACTCCCGGGGCTGATGCACACTTGCAAAACTACAAATCGTGTCCGCCACTCCATTCTTCGTCCGGCGGGTTTCGCGTCACTTCCACGACGCCCTTCTCGTTCATCACCGCCCCGACATCACTTGCATCCACTCCAGCCGCGTGTAGCTCATCCACCAAGAGCTGGCTCAGCCCCAACCGGTCCTTGGGCATCCATATCCACGGCTGCTCGACATATGTCGACGGGTGATCGAATGCGTGCTCATCATCCGCCTCTTCTTCATCACTAGAGCCGTCGTCGTCGGATAGGTCGACGCCCGCGGGCGCAGGAGGATCGAACACCACCGGTACAGATTTCTTGGAGGATGCTTTGGAGGATGCTTTCGACTTGTTCGAATGTTTCGAAGAAGCCGACGATTTGCGAGATAGGTCGGGGGCATCGCCATTGGGCCCAGCCATAGCAGCTTGCTCGACTTCCTTCTGCTGCGAGCCCTTCTCCTTCTCGTTGAGCTGAGGCTCATTTGATGTCGATGCGCGGATGGCAGCCTCTTTTTCCTGCGCCTCTCGCCGCTTCTGTGCCTCCTTCTCTCGCATGCTTTTGCTCCTAGCAAGATGTTCTCCCTCTTCCTTGACTTTGGCCTTCAGTGTGAGAAGGGTGCTATCAAATGTTCGCGGCAGCCGCTTGATACGCCGGCGCACGCTTCTCAGACCTTCGTGACGTGTCAATGAATGGTGATGGAAAAGTTGTGCAATAGCGCACCATCACGCTTGAACAGATCGATTTCCTCGCCCGCTGGCGTCAGAGGCAGGTCCCCTTTTCGTTGGTGCCTCTCATAACGCTTGGCCATCTTCTTCGTCGCCAAAGACATGGGCAAAAAGTCTAGAATAGCTGAGTAGACGGCTCAGATGTCAGCGGGTTTCGACAGCAGATGAGCAAAGGTCGCACGTCCGAAGGCCCTGTTTATCAAAACTTGTGTTGTAGCAGTAATGACAACGAGCACAAGCAGCAGAACACCCTCCACAATGGACGACGTTGGAGAAACCGAAGCCTTGAGGAAGAACAGACACGCGAGGCAAATTTGCTCAATGTACAATCCGACGACTGGGTCACGCGTGAGTCTTACAAAAAAGCGACCAGAGCAATAGAAAACGCACAGAGGTTGGACACCGCCATCGGAAAATACATCCCACCAGTCTCCTTCTCGTCCGGTTGGTCATATACTTGCGTAAGCACTGCAGGCAACTGTGAGTAAAGATTGGCGAACGAGCAGGAAGGCAGCGAACAGAAGCGAAATGCGAGGTAGAACATGATGTAACCTTTAAAGGGGTGAGAGTCCGGAACGGAGTAGGCTGGAAGGATGATACGGACTGAGGAGCGCGAAAAGATTGACCATCGGATTGAGGATGCTGTATGCAAAACCTATCGTTGCCAGGAGCGACAACCTTGGTAGGATGACGCCAAAGTCCGCCTATAGCTCATCTTTAAGACTCTATCAACGTGGAAGAGAACAGAGCTCACAGAGGGCATCAGGAACGTCACCTACGCGCCAGTCAGCCAACCCGCGGACCAATGATGGATGAGAGTGGCGTACTTTGTACGCTTGTCGCGGGGTACGCCCCAAGAACCATTTCTGGATGAAATGCAATATGATCGGGAAAAGCTGGGCCAACGCTGCCCCCGCACCCGCCAACCCTTGAGTGACTGTTTTCCTTTCAGTGTGAGAATCCGGCTCGCAAGCGCATGGTGCTTACCCATATATGTGAGGAAAAAGATGGAGGCGCCAGGTAGCTGCTTCGCCATGTCCTGGATTGTGTGTGTAGGGTTGTCGATGATGTTTTTGATCACTGCGGTCCGACAATAAGCACCTCCATTTTTCATGTGTCTGAAAGGAGGGTTTTACCTGATGTGATACCGGAAGACAAGGTGACGATGAGGAAACCATGACTGTTTGGGAGCGAGATTAGAGGCGGGTTGAGCTTCTGAGAGTAAATACCGACACCAGGAGGAACAGGAAGAAACGGCGGTACACGCTGATCGAAATCAGCGAGTATCGCGGGATACACTCGTACCATGCCAACCCTGGGCCACAGGATTGAGCACCTATCACGGACATAGAGGCAAACCACACACCGCGAAGGATGAAAGGCAAGAGTGCAAAAAGGCTCGCGAGAAGAACAGGAGGGAGGATACCCTGGATGATCCCCGGTACTGGGGTCGGCGCTGGGGTACCATTGAAGAGTAAAACTTGGAACGGCTCGAGGTTACGCACCTGTGCACACCCATTCTAGCCATCTGTCCCATAACCAGGTCAACATGATCCGAATGGGACGCTCAAAACTCGACGCACTTGACTTTACTGCAGAGTTCGTCTACCTGGCTCAGCGTCCCGATAAAGGCAACGGGGAAGCCCCACGCCACAATAAGCCCAATTGTTGCTATCCAGGAGGTAGCGTAACGCCATGTCATCTCGAGAGCACCATCATCCAGGCTGAGCGCGTAGGTCAACGCGACATGGTGCAAGGATATACAAAAACATACTTTTCCCAGACGATATCCTTGGGATTTGTCTCCATCCACTTTTCTTTCATCGCCAAGGGCTGGAGAGGGTAAAAATGCCTCCAATGAGCAACAGGCAGTTCCACTCGACACAAGACATACACGGTGGTAGCTGACGCATTGCGCGAGGACGTGGGCACCCAATTGAAGGTTACAGCGGATAAACACAGAACCCAGAAACTTGCCCTTGCCAATATGTTCACGCATGTCGCGTATTTCAACGTTGAGCTTCGCAATCTCTCTCTGGACGGGTATGGGTAAATGAGACGTCAGTAGATTAGTCAGCACGCACGGTGCACCACGGTACTGTTTCGACCTTGAGACCAAACCATCCAAGGAAGCCGATGCGGTGCCTGGGCTTCTCTTTGAAAGGCACTAGTTCATCTAGAAGCTCTTGCGATGGCGCAACAGGTAGTTCCAAGTCCGCGTTTCCTCGCTCTGTGTCGGGTTTCTTCTTGAGCATCCGGCGATGAGCGGCTTCTTTGACTCGCCACGCGGCCGTAGCACGCTTCAAAACTTGCGCCTGTGCTACCTCGAGCTTCGTGCATATGGCCTGCCGTTCATCGAATAGCTTGTTTAAATTTCTTGTGTCTCGGTAAATCCAGACACGGTCGATGCCGCCGGGAACAAAAGAGGCGAAGAGTCTGAGGCTGTGCTCATCTGCAAGCTCCTCGGGGACAGATGTGATGAGGACTGTTCGGGCCTGCGCGAGGCGCGAATGGGATTTGCTGATGAGGAATTGGTGCCGCATGTCCAAAAAGTGAAGCAGTTCGCGACGAATCATGTACAGAACGAAAACTATATGGTCTAGATCAGCGCGTGAAGTGATAAGCTGGATAGTTCGAGGACTGACATGTCAAGAAATAGACCATGATTATATGCGCTGCAAACCGCTTCTCGTCCTTTGGACCGAGGTTGGACCACGTAAGCCTTTCGATAGCGTCAACTTTCCCAGTGCCTTGAGCGCCGACACTATCGATGGGAACGATGACGAGGAAGGTTGAAAGGGTGAAGACGAAAAAAATGAGTATAAGCATCTTTAAAAACCGGAGGACCATATATCTAGTTCAGGGTCAACGCTGATAGTAGCACAGGTAGTGAGCTCGTACGCATCGAGGCCATTTTTGTGGATCTGGAAGCGACAGGTTCAGAAGGGTGCAAAGCTAGGCACAACTGGACATACAATATCTTTCGGTTCTCCGACAAGGAGGGCGGGCAACCATCTCCACAGACCTGGGGGCAGCTCCTGCGCGCGCTTATCGGGAGGCGGTAGATATGTCCTTGGACTGTAGATCCTTCCCAAGCGACTCTTCAAGACGAGAAAGGCACCAATCTCGACGACGAGGAGGGCCCCATTCGCGACGAGAGCGGTGACGAAGGTCTTGGTGCTGCTGTTGCCGACCTGGGATGCTGAGACGGACATGGGGGGAGTGCTGGCAAGCTCAGTTCGCCGATCGCATGGACTCGAGTTGCAGGTTCAAGATGCGTGCCCCATACATACGTCACTCGGCCCCGTGAGAAAAGGGGTAGACGACATGCAGTTGCAAGAGCAAGCCAGAGCAGGCCGCGGCAAGGCGCCCGCAGCTCTGCCTTGGAGGCCTTCAAGCTTCAAGCTTCAAGCTTCAAGTCCAGCATTAGTCCTGGCCAAAGCCGTGTTGAAAGTTCAGTACAAGGAAGCTCTATATTTAAATCGCTTCCGTAAGCCGAACACTGGCTAATGCGCTTTATAATGGCAACGATGATTCCGACGCATTTGCAAGTTGTACCAGCTGTCCCCGTGTCTGCAAAGGCAACTGCGGCCTTGAACGTTAAGCTTGAACTTTAGTTAGAACGGTTTAACATTTGTCGCAATGCTGATCACATTGTTCAAGATTCTGTGTATTTCCCTAGAGAACGCGCGCGTATTTCTGAATCTCCGTGATAAGCACGTAGGCACCGGCCGAGTCAATTAGGTAGCCCGCCGAATACACCACCGGTCTTTGCAGCCTCGGTCGAATACTGGGGAAACGATTGTAGCCGCTGGAGGATGTTCCGGAGGCCGGTACTCACCAATGCATGCAGGTCCTTTATGTCGCCCGACTGGTAGCCATTACATGCATAGGCTGCCCCCGTCGCATCCGCTCGAAGTGTTTTGATCATCCAAAGCTTGGAACTGTACTCGCGGGAGTACGGGTCGACCCAGAACCACCCCTCCTTGGAGCAATGCGGATCCAAACTCGCCTTCTCCTCAGCAAGTGCATGCAGTAACGCGAGTCGGACGTAGAAGCTCAGTGGGGTCAAATCGCCAGGGCCATTGTAGAGTCGCCACTCTTCTTCGGGCGTCGTGCTGCACGGGGACAGAACTAGCACGGTGGGAGCCGCATTCGCGTACAGCTCTGTGAGTGTGCGGGTGTCTGCGACGAGGGCATAGCCATGTGGAGGCAGTGAGAAGTTGAGCCGTCTGAAAAGATCGGTGGGGGAAAGTCCGTCGGGGACAGTGGCAGGGTCGTAGATGGGTTCGAACTGCAGGTGAGCCACCGATAGAACCGATTCGAGAAGATAGCGAGACGCAGGCGTGAACGGGGCGGTATATATAAGCGCTGGTTTCATGCAAGAGTCCATGGTTGAGTGGTCTTCAACTTGGACGCCTCAAGAATCAAGATGCTGGTAATGATTCGGCTGCCAAATTCGGGGCCGGTGGTTGCGCGCACGGGAAAATGGAGTCCCGAGTTGGCGACCCACTCGATTACTATCGAGGGAAAATGGCGAGATGTTACTTGAAAGCATCCCGGGACGGTGGTAGGTTCGGAACAAGCCCGCCGATCATTGTTTTGCTGACTCGGATGCGATGAGTCAGATTTGGGTCAAACGAGAATGGCCGGCTCGCCGGCCCGGAGACAGTCCTCCGAACTTTACTCGCGCCATCGAATCTCATCGAATCCGTACTTACTTACCGATCCTTTCAAATCTCCATCAAGTTCTCAGCTTGTGCTCAGTCAAATCTTCCAAGTTCTATCGCTGTTCCGTCTGTCTTGTGATCAAGGTCTAGATCTCCCTGGTATTCAGCTCAACTCTGACGATGGCAGTGGATGCTGCCCTTATGTTTCCATGCCTTGGCTCAATCATACCCTAATTTTCTTGCGTGGCTCGTTTCACAGGCTCGCGCCCGAACGTCAGGGGTAGCGAGGCTCCGTCGAGGCTATGCTATTACTGACTCCATCGCGGCGTCTACCCTCTTCGCCACTGTTTCCCGTCGTAGCATCGCTGAGGAGTCGCGGCTCACGGGCCATCCATCTGCTCCACCTGTCAAGAGTCGACATAGAATCTGCACCTCCACTCTCCGCCTGATGGATACATCGATGAGTGCAAATTCCGCCGTTGATTGCGCTCGACTGTCCCAGGCCATATAAAAGGCACACTCCTGTCAACTGTCTTCTGCGACCCGTCCCCCTTCTGCGCGATGTCGGCTGAAGCAGCTGTGTTTGCGACCCGATACATCTCTGGTACCTTTGTCTACGTTTCACTACCACTCGCGGTATTGCCACTCACGAAATCCCAGCTGTTGGTCTCGGGGTGTTGCTCTTCGACCACCTTCTCACTTTGGGCGATGAAATCGAATTTATCTGGCTGAGCTCCGCGGCTGGCCTGGGATACCGGATAATTTTCTTCTTGGACCGCTATCTGACTGAGGCCGTTTCGATATATACTGCATACAGCAAGTGGCTTATCCTCAGCTGTACAGTATCCTCATTCATTTCCGCAGTGATCGCCGGGGGAAGCTCGAATGTAACCGATCATGTTAGACCTTTCTATTGGCCTTTCCTATCACATTCATTAATGCTCACATAGGAGTGTGTCGGTCGCATCGTCCCATGCGCATTCTGACCCCGCGTACCAGTTGCCGAAGATTCTTTTGGCTCTTTTCCCTCGCTACAACGCTCTTCACTATCCTGTCAAATTGTAGGTTGAAGCAATTGTCCGTATCCGCCATTTCTGATGAAGTTCATTCAAAGATGTTCTTGCGATCCGGGTTTACACCATGTGGGATGGTCGGCGGGCAATCAAATGGCTCTTAACATGGACTTTCGGGGCTGCGCTCCCCGTGTCCGTGGTTTTTGGAGTTCTCGCTTCGCAGGAGACACAATGTAGCTGTAACTTGCATTCGCATCAGATTGTCTTGCTGACTCTGCGAACTGTCAGCTTCTGTTCAATACGATCCGCTCATCCGCATGTGTGTCCTAGCAAAGAAACCGAAGTTGTTGCCTGTGGTATTAGGTGTCTGGGTTGCCTTTGATATTTTCATGCTTTTCCTCACGATATACAACGCCTTGGAGAAGCCGCGCCAGTCCCAGGCCGAGATGATGACCACCTTGCAGCATGATGGGGCCAAAATGTTTCTCGTGAGTGGATCATTTCCCCCTCGCCACACGAACTCGATCTAGACTCATTGCCTCAGTGTCTACTAGGTAACTTGCATCGTCTCCGTTGAGCCCTCTCAGTCTCAGCAACAATCACCCACTCAGTATTGCGGCTCGCAAACTTCATTGTGGCCATTGTTGGAGATGTAAGTCGCTCTCGTCTTTCCCGATAATGAAATTACCGAATCTCCTTCGACGTAGGCTGCCAACTGTTTCGTTACATTTACGTGAGTCGGCACAGTCCTTATTCGACACACAAGGTGACATGAAAGTATAGTGTCCTCTGGACGATGTGCTCTGTTGTAACATCGCGCATGCAGCTCCGCGTCGAACGTTTGCGCTTCTCTGACATTCAACCCTCCGATTTCTTGTACTTGCAGTAGTCCTAAATATGTATGTATTGAAGCGTGCAGGACACCCTTTCCCTCAGCCTCAGAGACAGATTGCAGACTCTGGGTGGTGTCGTGATAGCTTGTGATGCTTAACGACTTATGCACGCTTACAATGACTTTGTGCACTATAAATACACACTTTTCTCTCCTTGAGAGCGCCTACACTAGGCCACGGTATGCTGCAAATTCATCGTCGTCTTGTGCCTTCACGCTCAATTCAATGAATGCCCTCATAGCATGCGACAGTTCCTTTCCGACAAGGTGGTCCAAGAATCCACCAGCCAGGTCCATGCCGGCGGTAACGCCTGAACCTGATCTCTCAAGTCAGATTCTACCTCCTCCACAGAAAAGGAGAAATTGCACACCCGTCCAGATCTTCTGATCTTCAGAGACCACCCAGCGCGCCTTCGCCACCCAAGTAATTGGCAGATCCTTGGTCTCTTCCTGTAATACGGGTATATTTAACTCGGGCTGGGATGTATGCACTAGTCAAAGCCCACCTGCACGCTCCGGAACGCCATCTTGTTCGTAGTTGCGCGGTGCCCGTTCAAGAGGCCGGTTCGCGCTAGGATCAGCGAGCCGGTGCATACAGTCAATATGTACTTTGCTCCCGGGGCCTGCCTCTTGATAAATTCTGGACAGGCGCTCGGGGGGTTCACATTGGGACCTGGAATTCATTCAAGATTATTCTAGCTGAGCGCTGATCTGGCGTAGATCCTACCGCCCGGGATAAGAATTATCTCAAACTGCTCTTGCGCCTCGTCGTACATCATGGAGGGGAGTACATGTGGACCAGCAGTAGGCTCGACTGGGTCCAAAGTGTGGGAAAGGTAGGTGAACTCGATGCAGAGGTCTGGCAAGTCCTTAGAAACCCCATTCAGAGCACGTTGCCGATTCTTCAAGGATAGTATTCCCAGGAGCTCGACGGGACCCTGGTAATCTGTGGTTGTAACCCCAGGAAAGAGGCATACGGCGACGCGGAGGGTAGTCTGAGCCATGGTAGTAGATCTAGTTCGGATCTTGGTCATCCATCGAATAAAGGACATCCAACATCCGTGCTCATCCGTGGCCTATCATGGCAGTTGCATATCAGCAAGGTCTCAAAAACTTGAAATTTGGACATACGGCGGTTCAGAAGCGCGCTGGGACGGGTACTTCGACCCATATGGCGGGGCCGATGCCTTAAGGTCAATCGATGGTACGGTGACCCATTTACGTTCGGAGAGACGTTATATTATAGAACTTTATAAAACATGGAGAAGATAGCCTCCATGTAGTAAGTGGTCATTCTGCATCTTGAGCTTCTGCAGCAGTTCCCTGCACCTGCAGTTCATGCACGCTCTCTAGCCCCACCACACGAAGGATCTTGCTCACTCCCTCTGTCTTCACCGCCGCCAGCTCGCTCTCACTCTTGACAAGGAGCATCCCCGCGAAGGCCAGCGCATTCACACTCAGCTCGTCGCCCGTTTCCGCTAACACATGCGTCTCTTGCCGGCGCGGAACCAAGTGCATGTGTTCGAGCGTAATGACGACGTTGTACGACGGTTTGCCCGCCGGGTACCCTGGGTCGTGGCGGATCGTGGAGATGACAAGATCGAGGAGGCTGAGGAAGGCCTTCGCCAAGATGGGCTCGAGCTTTTCCGGGGTGAACGAGTAGAATCGGTCTGGGAAGCGATATACGTGGTTTGCGTATGCCAAGTCGAGCGCAAAGGGCGTATCTGTTGCATCGATGAGCCAAGGGAAGTTCGAATATTATCATAACCGTACCTGCGCTCTCTAGTTTGACGCTTCGGGCAAGATATTCTATAGGAGGGCCATCCTCATCTTCTAGAGGGATAAATTGAACGTGTTTGTGCGCTTGAGACGCGCCGGAGTTGTCCCCACCTGCGCCACGTTTATTTGAGTATAACACGGTGGATAAGTGAGGCGAGCGCACAATTGTAGAACGCGAAAAGGTTGTGGCGCGCTTTGCGTGCCGCCGCGAGCAGCAAGTATGTTTGCACAAGATCCGACGGCTGCAGAGGCGAAGCCTGGGACTGGAATTCTGTGCACGCTTCAGCTACTTGAGCTCGAGAGCGAGGGACTTGGCCGACCCTTTGTGACCAGTAGGAAGTGCTTGGGGACGACGGAGTACTTGTTCAACTGGCCTCACGAATCTGAGGCAAGCTCGCAAGAAGCGTGCGACGGACAGACCAGGACGACATATTCCTCTGCACTTTCCTCATCCCGCAGCGTCCCAACGCAGAGGTTTGGATTGGGATGCTCGAAAGGATCCGTCTTTGCATGTTCCGCGAAATGTGGAGTAGGGAGATTCGGTTTGTTCTGGAGTGCGGGACACAGTCTAATCTCATACTAGGCGGAGGATCAGTTTAGATAACGCAGAGTATGGTGCGTTTCGAGCGACCTCTATGCCAGAATCACGGTGCTTCACTATAGTGGAGGGAAAGAAGAGTAGATCGCCTTCGGCGTGAGCTTTTGTAAACTTTGAGTCAAGACTCGACAAGATATCAGAAGGGGTCATGATAATCGAAGAATAACGAAAGTGTCTACACGCGTTATATCTAACGTCCAAGACCAACCAACAAAAGGCGCCCGGTGCGGCCAAAGCTCGCACTCTCGGCCAACGTAAGGAGCCGAAGGATGGGGCTGCATTGAGTAAAGTACAGGTGAGGCATAAAGCGGGGAAGGGGGTTATCGGTTTGGGTTTGGCCGGTTCAGAAAGGATGGATAAAAAACAGAGACACAGTCCGCTGTATTGCTGGTCACTCCGCCTCTTCCTACATTCACAGCCTGGGAAGAATGGTAGGGGACGGCGATCCGGGATCAGGCCCGCCCACCCTTTCCTCTATTAGCCTTCGCCTCTTCAATCTTTTCTCCAAGCGCCATTGCGCGCACGTAGCAGATGATAGCCACGAGCGACCAAATGGCGGCGTTCGTCCCCTAAACAGTGTCAGATGATCTGAGACAGCGGGGAAAAAAAGCAGCGCACCTGGTAATAGAGGACGGAGAAGAACGCTTGAAACACAAGCAAAACAACCCTCAGGATTAAACTTCGACGGATCGACCATGTCGCGAGAAGCGGTAGCGGATTCTCCACGGAGAGTATGATCAGGCCCACGATACTGTTGAGGATAGGGATGATGGGAGCCTTAACAATGAGGGTTATAAAGATGGCGGAGCTTGGGGAGGCCCTGTAGCGGGCATCAGCGGCTGATAGATGCGAGGTAACAAGCCGCGTACTGGAGTCCACCAGGATCCCTCAGCGTGCCCCCAACGAAGTCCCAAAAGAATTTGCGGTAGAAAAGCGCGAAGAAGCTGGACCAAACCGCATCTGGGTACCAGACGCGGGTGAGAAACCGGGTATTTGGTGGCCCGCTCGCAAGACGACTCACAAGCGCTGGCGGCGATGCTAACAAAGCGCGCGTATTCGTGCCAGACAAGATTCCCCATTGGCTCGGTAAGTCCTGAAGGTGTGTTGTTTGCGAGGAGAAACGAGTGTGTTGAGCGCTGCTCGTGTCGAGGCCGTAGTTAGGTGGCAAGAGAAAAGGGTTGTTGGCGTAAAAGGCGAAGATGACCAGAAAGAAAAGAAAAGAGGGTAGTGAAGGAGCGCAGCTCGGGCCCGGGGAGGAGGGGATGGAAAAGGGAGGGGGCGAACACTGGGTTCCGGTCAAGACGTTATGGGTATTAAGGCGCACTGCCCCGCTTTTGGACGGAGTCCAAACAACTGATCCCGGTCGCGATCCACAGTTTCGGTAACGGTTCATGAGTATATGTATTCGGCAAACGGCAAAGATCACATAAACACGTCTGCACTACAGAAGTAAATGACGATCCTCATGGAATATCCGTCCTCGCTACCCCCCCTGACTCCTTCATCTGGCCGGCAGGACGAGTGAAGGCGGGCGACTCGGTCTTTCCGGTGCTTGATTTGGCATCTGCATCAACGTCGCCTCAGTCCCCGGACACTGGTAGGGATCTGGACTCACCATCATGTCCTGTTGCCTGACCTGTTGCCTGGATGGCGCTCTAGACGGGACTCGCGGCATTGTAAGGATCGGGGCCGTTGAACTGAACGACGAGCGTGAGGCGTTGTCATTCGCGTAATAACTAGGCGCAATCGAATGCACGGATGTTCGTGTCGGCATTCTCGAGAACGTTGGCATCGGCTGCTGGGGAGATATCGGCGTGAACCGCATGTTTGGGCCTTGCAGCGGCAATTCTGCGTCCGCGGGTGTCTTGGGCTCCATTACGTGTTGTCGCGCGCGTCGCCTCCGTCGGAGGAACAGGAGCACGAGTAAAGCAAGGATAGCAAGAATGATCAATACCACAACCGCCGCAATCCCATTCAGCGCACCCTTTGAGAGCCCAGATTTCGGGCCGGGTCGTGGGCTGTCACTGCATCATCAAGTATCAGCATCCAGGCGGAACCGCGGTCACACGACTTACGATTGGTTTGCGAACGCGGGCACAGAACCTCCAGCGGGTGGACTGGCAGAATATACCGTAACTGAATCGAGATCGATAAATGGCCCAGTTCCGCTTTTCTGGCCTGGGTTGGTGACTATCAACATATGTTGCGATGCATCCAAGTCATTCGCATAGTACTAGAGAAATTGGTTATTTCGATGTCTTGTTTTCGCGAAAGTACTAACCAGCAAAGTCTGAGTCGAGGGATGTTAAGAAAAAATTCAGCGACAAAAACGAAGAAAAACACCTGTTGATGCATGGACCTCGTAAAATCTGCTCCACCAGAGACCATCGTAGTTTTCCCGTCGATGGAGACCTGGATGTTGGCGTGATCGGGAGAGACCGTGCCATAAATCGCTACAGCATTGCCAGAGAAAGCGAGGGACGCCGCGGCACCAGCAGCCTGAGTGAAGCTGCACAACCCTTTCAGGCTGGTATTTTCAATGACTGAGGGTAGAAGGAGCTCACTGAAGAGTGTTGTTCATGTACGACGGGGAGTCGACCTTCTGCCATGCCCCCGCGTAGGTCATCGCGGGATTGGCATCATCATAGATAGCTGATGTTATTGTGGATCTTGAAGGAAGGTAAATCGTCAACGTAAGCTGCCGCCTAATTTTGACTCACCCGGTCGACCCAACCTGTGTAACGACATTTGCCCAGTCGATATCCATCCCGACACCAGTGGAAGTGAGGACCGCGGTGTGCGGGCCGTTCGCGAGCCCAGAAACCGACCCAAGAACCTGTTGTAACTCTATTCCGCCCCCAGACGCGCTTGAATCGGTGATCATACGCCCATCCACAGTCATGGTGTATCTTCCATATTCTGGTCTGCGGCCACCGTAGAGGGTGATACCAGTGCCTTAGCTTCGGTCAGTGTCGCGTCGGCGCTTCAGAGGATGACCCGACACACCATTAAAGTTTATTGTAGCCGTCGCGCCAGGCGCTTTGGTGGTATGAAGGCTGTTACCGTTGTATGTCTAACAAACAAATTGTATGAGTTGGCGGATCTTCGAGCCCGCCCAAGCACGCACCAGACCAGCTATATCGCTGCTGGACGCATCCTGCCAAGCGCCGCTGGGTCCGTAAGAAATTAAAGGCGAACTGTCGTCGACTGGAAGGGGAGGAAATGAGGATTTTTCGCGGTAGCCGAGGACGGGCCGCACTGGTAAGGTTGAAGGAAGCCATCGAGGCGTATAATAGATTAAAAGAAAGAAGAAGAAGAAGAAGAAAGAAAGAAAGAAGAAAGAAGAAGGAAGAAGGTAAGGAACGAAAGGCGAGATGCCAGCCACAACCTGGTGGGATTGGACTAGTTACAGCTGCCCGACATGCGTCAGCCGGACGATTACCTGCGCCGCACCGCCATGCGTCGCCGTTGATTGCCAGGGCATGGTGATGCAACGACCGGGGCTCATGTTTTGATGGCCAGGGGACTCGGTTACCCAGCGGAGAGTGTTAGAGTGTATTCCAATGCAGATATGCTGCCTTGTCGCGTTCATTCACATCAAACACCGGCAAATACCGTCTCCTTTGGTCCAGTCCGTGCAGGATGCCTCCAAAGCCGAAGCCTGCTCCGGCCTCCACCTCCAATGCTCTTGTCCCCGTCGGCGCGAGACATATCTCGGCCAAGCGCCAGCCCAAACGCGATGAGAACGGCGACAAGCCGACCACTGCTCGTGCGCTCATTCTCCGCAACGGAAAACACGGCGCGCGCGGCACAGGCGAGCTTCTAGCCGTCACAAAGCTCCTCGGACGAGAGAAGCTCGATCTTCTCGCTGGTAAGGTCGCAGGCGCAAGATCCCCAAGTGCAGTGCTAATGATAACCTCAAGAGGATCTGGTCGAAAGATCAAAGAGAGCCGTTCTGAACCCGTTCCGTCTGTCTACCTGTATTAAGATCGCCGATGCGCATTGCTGTGGTATGCCAAGCGCCCTCCATGATATCTGTATCTGCTGTTGAGACACGCCAGCTTTCCTCGACGATATTGCGAACTTGCAGGATCCTGTCATGTTTACGACCATCATGGAGGCAGAGTGGGCCGCCCGTTCACCGAGGAAAGACCTCAAACCGAACCAGACGGAGCCGATGAAAACTGCATCGGCGATGGCCAGGCTAATTGCGAACAAGTAAGGCGTTTATAATGCTCCGAAAACGAACGTTGTCAACGGAATGAATGTTTTAGGATCCACAATGCCTATTTGCTTGCCTCTGCATGGAGGATTGTCGCAGACACCCTGCACGATCTCGAGGATGAGGGCGTGACGGACAGCAACATCAAGGCCCTGCTGAAATCCAATGACGCATTGAGGTCGAAATATCTTTTCCTCTATCATTTCGTCAACTCTGTAGTCTCCATGATGCAAGCCAAGTTCGCGGTTTTGGCAACGACCACTCGTGAACTCGCTTTCTTTCGCAATCTGGAAGGCGTCTAACCCCTTTCATAGCGCATTATGCTCAATACTTCAAGATCAAATCCACAGATGACAAAACGAAGGACGAGGAACCTGTGCATGAATTTGACTGGAACGCGCTGAAAGAGGCCGGAAAGTCTTTCATCGACTCCATCATTCTTGAGCTGTGTTTCCCCCGAGCTCCGTATCCTATGACGGTGCTCTACCAAATCCTGCGTGATGCCGTCGATGAATCTCCTAAGGAAGCCAAGCGCTTCCCTCAAGCACTCTGGGATGCTGTCGGAGACTTATCGGTAAAACTTCACCGGATCACTCTCTACAAACACTTAGCTCTGGTAGGACTGCGTGGAGTTGCAGGGTCTCCTCGACGCGCCGTTGCTCGGTCCGGACGCAGCTGGGTGGAAGGAGCTGAAAGTCGACAACCCGCCTTTTCAATACGAACAGTGGCTTGAGGCTGAATACTTCTCCGCCGAGGCGTCCGAGAAGATTGCAAGCTTCAAGGATGTCGTGTTCCCACTGGCCAAGGCCCGGAAAAAGCCGGTTCTTGACACTATGTGGATGAATATCAATATTGTGAGCTCCAGTGCCACCTCGTTCAGACGTGCTGCTGGACTGACAATGCGAAGAATTACAAAGAGGTCGCCGGCGTTGACATCGACACACTGTGGCATGTGGGGGATGCACTCAACCGCTTTCCCCAGTGGCACGCGGTCCATGTCCCAAATCGTGCTCTGGCATATGACTCGGACGAGGACTCCCCGGCGTTCAAACCGGGGAAAAAACCTAAGAAGAAGGTCTTAGCCATCACGAACGGCGCGGAAAGCGACGATTCCATGCCCGAGCTCCAATCCGTGTCGAACTCCTCTGACGATGATGACAGCGACGATGAGAGCGAATCGGAGGCGGAGGAGGACGACGACGAAGACAGCGATGGCGAGTACGACGAAGACCGGGAGGATGAGATCCGGGATCTGCTGCGTGAGGCCATGGATACCGCCCACGAAGCAGATCTGCTGAGCGACAACAACGACATCAATCCGTTTGACGAAGAGGCTGGCAAAGGCAATGCTTTCTTGAAGCTGCTGGGGTCCTTGAGAGGTAATGCCCTGTCTCCTTTGTTCAAAGCGATATCTGAGATACAATCGCAGGCCGTGTATTCAACTCCAGTCCGAAGCTGAAAACCAAGGCCGGAGCACCTGCCCCTCGCAACCCCAAGACAGGGTTTTTTGGAAAGGCGAAGGCTGGCGCTCCTCCCCCTCCAAAGAAGGCCGAGCCTGCCAGTTAGTGCCCATATCTCTTCCCTTTCAACGTCTTTGTCTTCATATACACTTCTATCTAGTTTCGGAGCAGCCGAAGAGTCAACGGGCGACTGTGGAGGAGGTTGAAGATGAAGACGACGTTGTGTCTGCTCCTAAGAAGAAGAAAAAGAAACCGAAGAAGAAGAAGAAACCCGCTGCGGCGACGGCTGAGCCGGAGGAGGAAGCTGATGTTGCTCCAACTGTGACGACTCCCCCGCCATCTTCCCCTGCTCCCGCAGCCAAGAAGCAGCCCATGTCGCCCAAAGCATCTGCTGCTGCTGCCGCCTCGAAGACCAGTTTGGCGGCTCAGATGTCGTCGGTTTCGCTTCTCCCTGTCGAGCAGACCGCCCCGCAGTCAGCACGCTCGTATCTCAAGGATCAAAATCTGCTTGACGTCAAGACAAAGGTCAAATCGCGTTCGGACACGGCTTCCCTGGTTTCAGTGCCCGAGAAAGGGAAGAAGCGCGGTTTCATGTCGAAGTTTGGTCTTGGGCCCAAGGAAGCGAAGACGGAAGAGCCCAAGAAGCCCAAGAACAACTGGTTCTCGAAGCTTACGAAGAAGACCACCGCAAGCATGCACCAGCTCCTCAGGACGTCGGAGGACGAGACGAAGGGACTGGCTTCCATGAAATGGGAAACGTTTCTCAAGGTCGGTATCTTCCTTATGTACCCACATACTTGACTGACACCTCGGCCCAGCTTATGCGCGAAATGGGCTTCACTTACGATCCTAGCACTGCAGGATCCAGTGTTCGTTTCGATCCTCCTGACCCAAAGGATGTAGTGAGTAATGACTTTCGGTGTGCCAAGTACAACTAATCCCTCAACCAGTCCATCACGTTCCATCGGCGTGCGCCCTATTCCATTTCTCCATCGTCGAGGGCACTAACATACCTTATCAGCCCATCCCGATCCGACGCTTCAACCCGTGATGCTCCGAGAGTTCGCAAAGAAACTGAAGAAGAGCTATGGCTGGAGTGAAGCCGACTTCCTCGCCGTCTAATCAACTCCACCAATGCGTCAACTGGATTGATACACTCGATTTCTTGATTATTTGCTTCGTGCAATACAGTTTCCATTCTTCCTTTCCAGTTTGATTCAGTGCAAGATCATCCGAATCAGTACATGGAGAATGGCCAAGGTTTGCATTCCAGGGTCTTCGAACCAAATATAACTCCTCTGGCCCCTGATTGCCAATCCGGTGGCGGTGAAGGCAGTCGATGACTCACGGTCCATCCTCTTCTTGCTTCAACCTTTGCTAACCTTTGCTTCAACTTTCGAATTTAACGTTTAGCCCGTGTTGCGTCACGACATAAGACTCCCTATGTCAGAACCGAGCCATCTCAGCTGTATCGCTAAAGAATATGGTATACCGCGATAGGTAACTTCCAAGTTGACGATCCTCGGCTCTGATTGACACTCCACCTGAGAGCCCAACAAAAGGCTCATACATACAGCAGTAGCTACAAAACACAGAACTCTACATCTAGATTTCTCAAAGACTGGGGCTGCTTGCCCTGGACGATCTCATTGACGTCTGAACAACCGCAGTCTCGAGTGTCTGCCCTAGCGCCGCTGCCAGAGGCACTGGTACCGCATTACCGACATGTCGGTAATACTGCAAAAGTCAGTTCGTGCCTGTGAGGGAAGAGACAATCAATGCTGACATCTTTGATTTGTGCACTAGGATTTTTCTTGTCAGACCAAAGAATGTATCCATCGTTGAAGCCTTGTGCGCGTTTGGCCTCTACCACAGAAATCGGGCGCTTTTGCTGAAAACTCGCAAATTACCCATCAAGACCGACCATGTATAAGAAGGGCCTACAGTTGGATGAAGCACAAAGCTGCCGCGAGATCTCGGCATCACTGTGGTCATGGCCGTCTTAAAGTGGCCCTTGGCGTCGAGCCGTCCGAAACATTGCTTGCTATCTTTGGTCAACTTCAGTGTTGACGCAAGCAGTTTTGTGGGCAAAGCTAACAACGCTTCAGGTACAAGAGGATAGAAAAAGGAATATCTACATGTGTGGGTCGCCAACGGCTTCAATGGCATACATGTTGTTGCCTCCTGAACAAAATCTGATCCTCTGTCGGTGACGTGGTGTGCTAAGAGCATCGGAGCGTTTTGTCGCATCGTCCTTTGATAGCGTGTCTTGGGCGGCAACGCATATGGCACAGGATTGGGAAAACCAACAGGTGCTTGGTCAGCATTACATTGTCGGATGCCTTGGGCCTCCCGGGCGTGCTGCTCTTTTTCATCGGCAGGCGTCTCGGCTATAATGTTGTGGGGATTCTTCCTGCGATGGATGAATACAGATGGGTATGATGTAGAAAGGGCTTACCAATCAAATTGAGGCTCAGATCTCAAATGTTAGGGCGGGCCATGAACTGGGGAGGAAGCACTTACTAGGTCCCCGATAGCATCTTCGATCGTAATACTAGCATGCGGTGCGAAGATGTGATTGTCTATTCCCTGTCCGCGTCTTGGCGGGGGGATGAAGTCGTTGTTCAGAAACAGTTTGTATTCGTTTGCGGATTTATGAAACGCATGGGTCGGCACAGGAAACTCAGGCAGCTTGCAGCCACGTTTCGCGCCGAAAAAGATGAGGCGTTCCCGCGATTGTGGTGCACCCCATTGACCAGCTTGGAGCGGTTTGAAACGAACCTGGTATCCCAGAGCGATGAGACCGCGGCATATGAGCTTGAGCATCGCCATCCGCATCCGCACGCCATCGGCGGCCTGATCGGTGGTGACTTTATGTTGCAGTAATCCGATGACGTTCTCCAAAAGGAAGAATCTTGGCTGGTACAACTCAACGATGCTCAGCATCGTGAACGGAAGTGCCGATCTAAATAGATAAATGATCGCGAAAAGCAAGGAGCGAACTGTTTTACCTCGGATCGTCTTCCGTCTAAAGAAAAGCATGAGCATCGAAGTGAATAAACCCAGAGGCCATACAACTGGCCTTGTTCCCGTTGGCCCCACTAAAGCTTTGACACGGTGGTCCTATACAGACAAGATTAAGTATCCTGTTTGCAGAATCACAGCCGCAAGCCTCTCACCGCCAACGACAGCGTCTGGACCAAATCCGGGACGGGGCACATATTCGTCAAGTATAACCTTGCCATCCGTACTTCTCAAAGGCGCAACGTTCTTGCCATCTTGTCGCTCGGCAGCATAGCGCAAAAGCGCGTTTATGTCAGCGCAAAGGACTTTAGTCTCTGGATGGTTGAGGCTAACCAGATCAATGTGACAGAGAATGCGAGGAAGCGGAGCTCACCGGAAGGTCTCTGCCGCAGGTATAGATCTCTCGACAGCCCAGTCGGTTCTAAGAAAACCTGATTTGCCCAAGCCTTGGGAAAGACCACCAGCACCTGGGAGATATCAGAAGCCGCGAGCGTCATTGCAAGCCTAGATAGATACCGGAGAAGAGCTCCATGACCGAAAGTTGGCCACGCTGTAGGACGTGCAGCTTACATGCATCGAGCGCTTGGATATGATCCTCTAAGCATTCTACACATTGCTCAAAATGCACGAGCTTTTCGAGCCCATTGAGACCATCTGCCCGTTCCTTCTCGTTAAGATAGAAATTGTCCGAATGCAATTCGATCCAGCGCTCAGCAGAATCCCGGCCCAAGGGTTCCGCTGGATCGAGATACTGAACAAAGCATATTCCATCCAGATCTTGGACAGCCACTCGATTACTGCGCCGTGTCTGGTAGAGTCGTCGCTATCCGTCAAAAATGAAAGTTAATAACGACGTCAGAGGGAGAAAACGCAAACGCACCTCATCGTCGTCGTATCGCTTGTAATATCGGACCCGGAGAAGTTTGGACTTGGGGTCTATGTCTCTTACCTGTGCGATGAAAAGCACAAACCCTTGCTTTTTGGCTATGTCTGGTTTGACGTATACGAAGTCGCCAACATGATAGACACGCCCAAGATGTGCAACGCCGTCGTCGATCACTCGCACGGTCTCGATACATTTTTTCTCCTCCCTGCGTCCACAGCTGATGCAAGGTCTATGTGCAGGCAAACGATTATTGAGTTGGCGACACTCTTCCTCATCAGGGAGAGTGACGAGATCGTGGGACGTTTCGTCATAAAGGAGTCTATGCAGGTCAGTGCGGTTTCCACTCCGTCGAGAACATGCATACTGGCAAAAGTAATTCCGCGCTTGGGGATCGAATTCGTCTGGCTCCTCCACCGTATTGAGATCCAAGAAATTCACTTCACATCGTCGGTAGATGGTCGCAACTGCAATGTCATCGCACTCATTTAAGAGGAATAGTTCCTGGCTATGTGAGACTTCCTGCAAAAATGTCCTGCTCCCATGTGTGAACCATTGAGCGTGGAACATTTTTTGAGGTTGACCACGGTCCTTGTTATGGGGGTGGTCGAAGAAGTATTGAATCCGACAGAACCAAACTTCGTTGGCGTATGAATTCACGCAATGCAAACTTGCGGAAAGCTCGCCCCCGTTTCGATCATCATCCCCATCTATCCCAGGCGCCACAGCAACCACATCTCCGGCCTAATGTGTTGTGTGAGTGAGCCAAAAAAAAATCTGGAGTAAAACGAAGCACCTTGTAGGTAACACCGTCCATTACCACACCGCAAATATGCTTGCCGTCCATCTTCCACCGCATACTTTCTGGATCGTCGTGGTGCTCCAGGACATCATGAAGCTCATGAACGAGGTCCCTGTTCGCTTTTTCGAGCTTGGCTCCAACAACAGAGACTTGGGCGCCGCCTACGAGATGTCTCATGACGACACGCCCAATTACCGGAGTAACATAGATCTCAGAATCCTTGGAAGGAGTCACCCTCTTAGATGATGTGCCGCGCTTCGATGGTGACGAAGACACCGTCCGCAAAGGGCGGCTGGTCAGCTCTCTGAACAGAGGGACGCGGTCGATCCGGGCACCCGCCTCATGAACGCTATGTGCAGCTTGCGTGATGTAGGCCATCTGTCATGGATGATCAGTACCAAAATGTGTTTTTGTGTTGGTAATGGGACTTACGACATCGTCCGACTCAAATGCAGATGCGGTGAGACGGTCATCCAGGTCTGGGGATTTCAGGGACTCGACAAACTGTTCGTATGTGATGCGAGGCTGGTTGAGGCACGACTCAATGAAAAGGTGCGCAAGACGATGCCGAACCCAGAGAGGGGTCCACAAGGATCGATAGGTATCGGACGGAGCCTCCACGATATACCATGCGAGTTCAGTCTTGATATAGATGTTCCTGGTTGGATACAACTGAGGGCGTAGCTTCGGGAATGGGAAGAAAATTACCCGTCCAGTTCATCGTCCCTGAAATCATGGACATTGAATTCCGTGACTTTGAGGAATCTTACGCGCTGACTGTGGACGTAGTAGTCGTCGTCGTCCTCGCTCTGAATCTCTTGACTTTCGCTGTCACTGTTTTCCTCCTTAACTGGGCTCACAATCCCTGATGCACCATATACGCCATCTGATAGTCGAGAATCCAGTAATTTTAGAGCACTAATCATTTGAAGATCTGCGCTACGAAAGAGTGTGAAGTCACGGAGACGTCGGATTGGAGTGCCTTCGCCCGACGTCTCGGCAAAGACTTCATCCAATTCGTCTTCTTCGATATGGTCTGTGTCGTTTTGGTCCAAGACGATACGATCGGGGATGGTCGCTACAATTGATGGGTTAAAAGATGTTGATTACTCGGGCGGGATACTTGCTCAGGTTTGACACTGAAAGAGATTGCATATCTGCGTCGGGTGCTTCAAACGGGAAGTCAGGGCTGGCGAAGTCAGAGACAGTAGGAGATATCGGGCGGTTTGGAGAACGGGATCTTCGGGGGTCGACCGTGATGCTCGAGAGCCTGGCGGTTGTAGCGTCCATGTCCTTATCATGCTTGACCTTTTTCTTGGGGGAGGGACTAGTCAGAAACTCGGGGAGGGGTGGCGCTTTCCGTTTCTGCGGCGACCGCTGTAGAATCTCTACAAATGGGACACTGCGGTGTGTCATGCCGGACTGAGTGTCACAGTGGTTGAGGATCACTGTCAGAGCGATAAGATTAGATTGCTTGTTGCTTGTGCGTGCTTGACTCGTTCACGTGGGATCCCGTTCACTTTGCGCGAATTTCAATGAAGCGCGGCGCAGAGCGGCAAATAACAAAGGGCGAAGATGACCCCGAAGACATCGAGGTACTTGTTTCGCTCTTTCATCCACTTCTTTCATTCTCATTCCTCCAGGAGATCTCCGGCGACGGCACCTTCAGCAAGGCCGACGACGCAACCCTTGCTACCCGCAAGTGCGCACACTACCATGCCCAGCGCTAAGCCTAACTAACGCGTTATCCAGGATAAAGGGGATGCCCCGACGGCTGGCGGGGTCGCCTTCTGCGTTCCCCACTTCTTCCTCTGATTCTGCGGCCGCGAACAGCGCTTCAGAGGTCCGCCATTCTCTTTCCACCCTGTACTTCGCGTTGAAGGAATTCGGAACAGAGCCCTGCTACCCCCCCTCCCCCAAAGTTTAGCTCTTTCGGCGGATTCGGCTCCTCGACCAGCAGTAGCAATCCATTTTCTTTCACCCCTCCTGCTGCAGCTCCCAGTTTCCCTCCATCGAAACCCACATCCAATATCTTCAGCTCGAACACGTCTCCAACTCCTTCTAGGTTGTTCTCTGCGGCCACCCCTGCGGTCGGCCCCACGGCTTCCAACGCTGCCAAAACTCTTGCCTCGTTCCTCGGCGATTCTTCCTCGAAGCCTGCAGCGACTTCTGCACCTTCACCACCAACGCAATCAAACGCGTCTGGGGCCACATCAGAGGGAGACGCCCTGGATGGTGCTGTATTGAAGTATTACACCTCTCTCCGTGGCCTCAACATGTCTATTCTCGATGCCATTACAAAAGCAATCGATAAAGACCCGTTCACAGATGTGGCGAGCCTGATGGTGCAATACAACAGTCACCGTATCGACTTGCAGAAACAATTCGACCAACGGCCAAAGTCTGCTACTAGTACTTCGGCGCTTTCAAGCGCGCCCTCTCCATCTCCGTTTGGCACACCCACTCCTATGCCCTCCACTCCAGCAGCGGCGGCGAAAATGCCCGCACCACCCCCCGTTTTCACCGGATTTGGCCAGCCCGCAGCGGTTGCAGCACCTCCCCCGAAAACTAACGGCTCCGCAGACGCGCCGCCTGCGGTGCCATCTAAGCCGTTCAGCTTTGGCTCCCCCTCGTCCTCCACCTCCACCTCCACCTCCACTGCCCCAAAAGCATCCATTTTTGCGCCTTCCGCCACATCACCTTTTGCCTCCAGCTCGAGCTCGAGCACCCCCTCCGCGTTCGGTTCAGTGCCCGCCGCCTCCCTTTTCGGATCGACGACAGCCTCGCCGTTCGGAGCGACTCAATCGCCGTCGCCCTTCGGCCCGCCGAAGCCTGCGACAGGCCTCTTCGGGAGCGGCGGAGGTAGTTTCGGGTCGTCGGCTTCGCAATTCGGTGGGGGTGGGAGCATCGGGAACCCCGTTGGGTTTGGGTTTGGGTCGCCTAAGGGCGCGGGGTCGTCTCAAGAGGCGAGCAAGGAGACGACGGGTGGGGCCACGGCAGAAGAAGAGTCGAGCGGGAGCCAAGAGTCAGTGGCGGATAACGACAAGCCGAGTACTGACGAGGTGACGCCCGCGGGAACCTCAAGTACGCTGTTCGGCGACGAGACGTTCACGGGGATGGACGCCGAAGGCGAGGGCGAGGAGGACGAGGAAACTGTGCAGTCCGCGCGGGTCAAAGCGTATATAATGCGCAAGCAGGAGACGGGAGGAGATGGCGGATGGCTCGATATCGGGCTTGGTGGGCTCTTTTTCTGGATATGATTGACGTGCCAGAGCTGACGCACGCGCGGTAGGCATCCTGCGCCTCAAAAAGCACAAAGAGACGTCGGCGAGGCGACTTCTCTTGCGGAACAGCCACTCCGGGAAGATACAAATTGTGCGTCTCACCTCTTGCTACCTTGATTCCTTCCGAAAACTAATACCGCAGCAAATCCAGAATTTTGCACTCTACCCAAAGATGAAGGCGTCCCTTGTGAAAAAGTCTCTGACATTCGTCGGGCACGAGGATGGTCAGCCACAGACGTATACTATACGGTTCCGTTCGCCCGAGATGGCGAAGGACTTTAACGAGGCTTTGGAGAAGGAGGTTGTGCAGGTCTGAACCTTTTTTGTCTCATCGTAATCTAGCGCTGGTGTATATTATCGCAACTTTCTCGCATCTGTTTATCGCGTTGAATAAGTAGCGTGCTAATCTATTAGATTTGGTCACACGAACGTCATCAATCACTTGTCACTCGTCTACATCAATCCACCAGCGAGCCTCCTTCGACGTATGTATACGAATTTCGCGCCCTTTACTCATGGGCATACTCAGCTTCTGTCGCGGGGATGCCGCTCTGGAGTGCATTTTGTCGAGGCGCTCAGATCTTCGAGTCGGACAATGGCGATGACCTTCTCCTAAACCCGATCAACCTCCCCCAAAGTCTGCCCCAGCTCATCGCGAAAGGCCTGGAAAACTCAGCCGAGAGATATCGCTACTCCCCGCTGGTCTCCCAAGCCGAGTTCGCCATCATTTGTGAGGACGAAGACCTCATTCAACTCGATTCACCAGATATAATGAACTTCGAAGGGCACATGCAACATCTCTGTCGTCTATTCAACCGCTTCAAGGGAGCCCTTGATCGAAGCAGCTCAGAGGCTGCTATCCGCCGGGCAGTTGACGACCTTTTTGAGCTCGCTTTCGAGACCGATCACGGCGCTTTGGTGAATAGTTCCTACCTGAGTTCCCTCTCTGCCACTGCAGGCTCGAGTTTCATCTTCGTCCAGTGTGAATACCAGGGTTAACGTCGTCATATACGACGGGCGTCTTTTGGCTCAGGGCCCCAGTTCAGTCGCCACGGCAGACGGCGCAGTCATCATCCCTCTCCCCACCCAGGTCAAGCAAACCTTGCGAGCGGGAGGCCTCGTGTACGCTGGGCCCGCCATGCACAAGGAATACATTCTTTCACTGGTCGAGTGCAAGGGGGGCGTGAACAACAATGGTCGTCAGGCGATTTTAAACAGCGCCGCGATGCAGGCCGTTAACCGCGCCCTGGGTCTCAATGGCGTCAAGAATTACGCGTTCAGTGTCCACCGTCCACCACGCAAAGGTTGTTATGATTACCTCATGGTGGGAACCAGTGGGCTTTACGGACTATAGGTATTGCTTTAAACGCCGAAATGATAAATTCACTCTTGATACGCCCGTCGGATGGTTCCGATTCTACTCCTTCCTCTGTCGTCTCAGGCAGTATCACCGTACAGTCCGTGAATCACTTTGGTCTGCCTCTCCGTCCATGGTATTTACGAGAGCCACCCTGCAAAGCTGACCATCAGCTTATACAGTTGCTCCTAGGAGAGTTCAATCCACCCATTCAGTCACATATACAAGTGGGCCTTAGCGTTTAGCGACGACAACAGTGCACAGGGCAAGGCATCTGGAAATCGGCCATGTTGACGGCGTATGGTTCGATCTACGGGGATATGCTAGTCCGTTCCCAGCATATCTGACCATATGCACCAGCGCTTATTCGAGACTTTGCACTTGCAGGCATCTGCTGCATTCTGCAATACGTGACTCAATCTTATTCATTCCATTGGCATTCGATACATTTGTGGTATCTTGAGTATCATACTCTATACACCTGCTCAGCTTCCTGCCCGCTTCTTGCATTCTAATACGCTTCGACTTTGTCTATGCGAATGTTATCTTATGAGGTGGGTTAGCGACGCTGGACGCTGGGATAAAGGTACGCAGAGAGGCACCTGCTTTTGGTCGGTAGGCGTCGGGACGACGACGGCAGTTTGGCCCATATTGGTGATAGGGGGGGTCAGAGTACTCGATTCGAGGATTGATCCCGACTCCGACCACCAAGCCAATGCTCGATTCATCAGCCTTTTGACAATTAGATTGTGGGTTGTTTGGGGTTTTGAGGTTGTCGACAAGCTCACAACTTCAAAATCAAAAAATGATCCCTCCCAAATGATGAAACAAGATCAGGACACCTCCTGAAAAAAAAAAGTTTTTTGAAAAAATTTGAGGTTGTGGCAAAATCGGACTCAGCTTGTGAGGTTGTGAGATTGCAAGGTTGAATGAGCTTTTCTGGGGTTGTTTGGGGTTGTACAACCTCACAACCTATCTGTCAAAAGTCTGATGTTCTAGAGAGTCGATTCTCCTTCATCGAGAACATACGTATATACAGAAGTATACGTAGGTATACGAGAGACTCGGGAGACTTTCATATACCTCAGAGAGCCCCGTATACTCTGTATACTTGGTATAACTCATATATTCCAGAGGTTTACATATACTCCAGAGACTTGGGAGATACAGGTGGGTTCGGCACGGAAAGGCAGATGCCGCTCTGCCGCCATGCCGCGGCAACGTGACACCGGGGAACAATCAGTAGTACTCAGTCCTCAGTACTTGTTAATTTTCCGCTTCCACGTGGCATCTCGATCTGGGAGTTCTGATGGCGGCAAGTTCGGCCGCATCAAATTGAACCGAGGGGTCGCCGACTTGCCGCGGCTGACGTGTCACACGTAGGCACGAATACGACGGAGGCAGATGCGAGTTGGATGCGAGCATGTTCTGTACATAGATTTGTTTTAAGGGATGTATGTAGTGTGGGGTGGCCATTAGTAGTATGAGGTGCAATTCCACTAGGAGGTAAGTACCATCGGAAGGGTGATGTGGCAGACTCGAGGATGACGACGTCGACGGTCGATGGGCACGATGGCTGGGGTACATCGGCGGCAGCAGGCCATTGTAATACTATTGTATCTACTCCCAAACAGCCCCGTCCGATGTGCCAGATGACCACGACGAGCCCCAGGCATGGGGTAGTCCATGATGTGGTGTCCTGGTTGGCGAGGCGGGATGTTGTGGGGGGAGCTGCCGCCTGTGACGCCCGTGGGATGCGCCGCGACAGTGCCCGACACCTCAGAGCCGCGCGTACAGACCTACCCGCGGATTCGCAGGCGGCATTACGTGCGCGGCACGGGGCTCGGACAGCAGCGGTGCGAGGGCTGGTGCGGAACGCGATCTTGGTGGGTGGGAGTCGGGTGCGCTCATGTGTACGAGCGCAGCAACGAGGACGTGAGAGGGGCAGCGGTCGTGCGTGCGGGCTCATGCGGCATACGTCGAGGGAGGGAACGCCGCGGGCGCGAGGATCGCCATGCAGTACGCAACGGCCGCGACGTGCGAGATCTCGCCGAAGTCGTCCGCCGTGCTCGTATCGTTGAGGTCGTTGCGCAGCAGCCCATCGCCATGGGCGCACTACGCGCGCCGTTGACGAGCTCCTTGACTATGTCGAGGGAGGGAGCACCATGCGGGACGCGACGGACGCGAGGATGTCCGAGATCCCGCCAAAGCCGTTGAACAGTGCTCATCTCATTCCGTAGCTGCGCAGCAGGTCATCGTTCATGGGCGCGGGAACTCGCTCGCGCGAATCAGCGCCCGACGGCGGGCGGACGGACGCGCTAGTGGGAACGGGGACAAGCTTGCACCGCGCGGGCGCGGGGACTGCGAGTTAAAGCCTACGGCGAGCGGACACGCCGGCGGGGACGGGGACGGGGGTACGCGCTGCTGCAGACTCACAGCGCGCGCTTGTTTGCGCTGGTGCCGAGGGACTTGAGGATACAAGGGCATCTTGTGGGTGCTCGCAAGCTCGGCAGGAAAGAACATCTCAGCGGCGGGCGGGTGGACGTGTCCGCGGGGATGGGTCGCCGCCGCAGACTTGTAACGAGCGGCAGGGCGGGCGGCGTTGGTGAACGAGCGCGCGGCTTGCGCGTCGGCGGGTCTACGAGCGCGGGTGGTGCGGATAAGGTTCATATATGTGTTCGCGCCATTGAGCGGGGCGGCGGGGCTTGAAGCTTGAGGACGCCACGTCACGACGCCGAGCCGGGCCCGCGCGCGCACACCAAACCGTGGAGTCGCGGGCGGGGCTGCGTGCACGGCACGAGGTCGGCAGGGGGTGCGCGTGGGGTGTGGGTGCGGGATGCGATGTGGTGGAGAGTGGCACGAGCGGCCATGCCGGCCATGGCTGGTGTGGTGGGAGGGAAGAGGGAAGAGGACGGCGAATACGTTGGTCAGCCGCCGTCACACTTGTCCGGCGCTTTCGGCAGCCTCTGATAGGGACTCGGATGTGCCGCTTCGCCGCCATCAGAACCCCCAGATCGAGATGCCACGTGGAGGCGAAAGTTCAGGAGTGGTCCTCAGTGCTGAACCGTCTACCCATGTAGCCCCAAATTTGGACAATATCTGAGCCTCTAAAGTACGTATACTGCCTGAGAAGTAACACCAAAATCCCTGCAAAGCGGCTTTGCTCTCTTGGAAGCCATGATATTGCCCACAACTTATCTCTGGTTCTGACATGTAATCGTGTCACAGAGACTGGGGACATCGCGCAGCGTTCGATTTGGCAAGTTTGATTGGATATGTCGGTCGTCGTGTCGCCCTAGGTTCGGAGCAAGCCTGTCTCCGGGCCGGCGAGCCGGCCATTCTCGGAGAGAGGCTTGGGACAAAGTCCTAAAAATAGAGGACATCTTGAACACTCATTTTCTCAACAAATACTCCTCCTCTACATGAACTTTCGCGGACGAAATGCTCTATATATGTCATGAACTCATCCTGGCAACACACCTGCCATATATTGAGGATGTGCACTGAAATATGCGGCCATTTCACACACTGTTTAGTATGCTGAGATTGACTTACTGCTAGATGTATATAGTCCAAAAGCACGAATTTTCTGGGCTCAATTGAATCCACAAGGTATTTGAATACTTTCTGTCTGTTCAGTTTTTGGATTGCAGACATCGGGCGTGTGGAAAGAAATAAAAGTTGCCTCGTTAACATATGTCACATAGGTCACAATGTGAGCTAATTTGGGTTGAGTGTCGCATTCATTGTGTTGATAAACTCCCGGGTCCCAGTTACACCTGATACTTGCAGATACTACTCTTATCCTTCTATAGAAGATTTACGGTGCTTTAGATTAATTTTTGATGTCCAGATACAACCAGTATAACATGATTTACAAATTCCGTGAAGTCGTAGTTGTTGGTCGAGTTGAATGAGCCTCTCATCTCGTGGCAACATTCTGAATAGGCCAATATCTAAGTTTTATCACTATAATGATATTTTGTCTACTGTCTCAGAGGATTGACACACTTTTGGATGCACAATAGCGCGCCGAAGAGGTCCCTCGGCTAATGGATCTTGGCACAAGCCCCTTCATTTGTTTTGACCCAAATCTGATCACATCAGTCAAACAATGATCGGCGGGCTTGTTCCGAACCTAGTGTCGCCCTCTGTGGACGCGGGAGAGGACATGGCGGCGCGTCAGACGTTGTTTGATGTGCCGCGAACTTTGTGATTGAATGGTCTGCCGTTGATCCGAACACTCGGAACAGCATGACGCCGATGTTATGAAACTCTTCTAAGTATACGCAAGATATCAGTTAGATAATTACCTTGCTAGTCACCGGAGCCGTAGGTATATCGTCGGTATACCCGGGAGTGCCCGAAGGTATACGGGGTCTACAAGATATACCTCATTGCGTATACTTGTGGGCTCACGTTCTTTCTGCCTTCATCAACCCATCAAGAATCGAAAGAACAAGTCTCGCGGTCGATGCCCGTGGCATTTTATTTTACTGGCATTTCACAACTCTAATAGCACGCGTTGCGAACTCGGAGCGCTGGAATACATACAAATTATTATCTGCTTGCTGTGATTGCGTGCGTTATACACCAGGATTGCGATAAATAAACGGGAAAGATTGGAACGTGCGCGCAAGACTGGCCGCCCTCACTTGACACCAAAGTGACTCTGCGCGTTGTGCCATATCGAGTTGAGCACGAACGCCTCGCTGAGGAGCATCTCGATCTCGTGGTCGCCCCAGTCCTGCGTCGGGAGGGACTGCAGGAACATGATGATACCCTGCGCGCCGTCAATCGGGCTGAAGAATTGACTTGAAAAGCTTGGGACACACCTGGAAGTCCATCTGCCGCAGCTTTTCGCTCCACCTGACGAGGAACGCGGAGCATACGTACAGGTGGAACTGCGAGAACGCGTCGGGACCCTCGGCCTGCGCGCGATAAGTCGGCTGCGCGGGCAAAGCGGAGAACGACCGCGCACCAGATATGTGTCCCACATGCGGATGGTGTTGCGCACGCTGATCTCACGCATGAGGAGACAGTTCATCCAGCGGAACGCAAACTGCATGAACTCGACGTTTTGCGCGTCGAGGTGCGCGGAAAGCGGGGCTGGGGACATCAGAGGGAGGGTCAAGAGAAGGACAGGAAGGCACATACCGTCAATGCGCGCGACGAGCTCGGCCATTCGGCGCACACTGCGCTGGATGCCCGGTTGCGCAAAGATGTAGTTATCCTGTATGCCGTCGAGCAGGCGACTGAGGCACCAGAACGAGTCGGCCTCGACCGCTTCGAGCGCACGCGCGGGGAGAGTTGCAGGGTCGAACGCCTCGGGGTCCGAGTCGATGTACGCGGATAGAAAGACCTGGAAGAACGGTGTAGCGAGGTCGTTGATGCCCTGCACGTAGCCGCTCGCAGGATGCCGGATGGCCCAGACATAGAGTATGCGTTCGAGCGCGCGCTGTGTCGCGCCGTGCATCCATAGGCGCACACCGGGGCGCGTGCGTGGGACGTCAATCTCAATCTGGTGCCAAATCTGCTGGTCGAGGCCCTCGCGATCGCGCGCAAAGGCGAGCTCGACGAGCGAGCGGTACTCGCCGCGCTTGCGCGCGAGGGTCGCCGTGCGCAGAGGCGTGGGGAGCGGGAGGTAGCCGAGTAGGAGCTGCCAGGCCATGGGACGGAGGTCGGTGGGGATTCCTGCCCAGGCCAGTTTACGGAGCTCGGCGATGTTGACGTCCTGGCTCGACAGACACTCGACAAATTTGTGGCGGCGGTTCGTGCGTATGGAGCGCTCGCGCATAAGTTTCTCCGAGCGCTCCGCGCTCTTGGGAGAAGCCGGAGGGCTTGGGCGCGGGGACGCATCTGTGCGGCGGGCGCGGTGCTTCACGGCGCAGAGGGGATCATCGACTATGGCATCGACGTCGTCGCGGACGATGCCCTGGGCGACCCTGGACTTTGCGTGGAGTGGCGGAATGATGTCCATGGCCTCCATCGCGTCGGGCTCAAGATCGCCGAGGATCATATCTCCCTCGACATCGGCATCGGCGGGCGGGCCCGGGTCCGGGTCCGGGTTGTCGGGCTGCTTGGTCTTGACGATGGTCCAGCCGTTTTTTTGAGGGACGTCGCGGGGCGGGTAGGAGGAGGGATTGGGGGCGGAAACATGGGTGTAGGAGAAGGCGAGGGTGGAGGAGGAGGAAGACGGGTAGTTTGGACGGGGGACCTGGACGCGGGAGGAGGAGGGGCGGGGGCTGTTGTTGGAGGGGCGTGGACTGTCGTCCTCGTTGTCGGAGGCGCTGTCCCAGGCGTCGTCCTCGGCCCAGTCCGCGCGGCCCGTGTACAGCGTCGACGACCCCAGAACATTGTGCGGCCGCGCCGGCGGCGGTCTGGCGCTCATCCAGAGTACTACCGTGCGAACTTTGACTTAGCAGATTCTACACCCGATCTTCTCTACCAAATACTCCACCAGCCCGTTCGTCCCCAGAACCTCAATCTCAGCCTTGCGTCGCAGGTGCAGCATATTCATTAGCTCCTTCCTGCCCCCCGGTCAGCCCCACTCTCGTCTCGCCAACCCCACGCACCTCCACTTGTCCGGAAGCTCTGGGCGGGCCAGCATCGCCAGCGCCTGCAAGCGTTCTATCGCTCTTCGTCTGCGGTGTTCAGTTCACGCACCTTTTTCTCGTCGTGTTTCGTGATCGGCAGCAGCGCGTCGCGGTCCACGCCATACCTGCGCTTCGTTATCTGCGCCCATTTCACTCGCGAGAAATAACGCACCGCCCCAGCTCGCTTGCAAAGACCCCGACGTACTTGACCCGCCCCGCCGCGAGCTTCTCGCCCTCATGTGCCATCGCGCGGCTCCCGTACTTGTACACCGCGAGGATATCCAGCCCGAACGGATCCCCGTCGACGACGCCGAGAATCGGTATGCGACGCGGAAGGTTCGCAGCCAGCGTCGCCACCAGCTGCCGTGTTGCGACGTCCGGATAGCCCTTTCCCTGCGCCCTGTCAGTTGTGCATACAGTCGTGGGCGTGCACCACACACCGTGATCATGATCCCGCGCCCTCTTAGCGCAGGACGGTCGACGAGTCGCAGTCGGCAGAGCGTTTGGAAAACTGCCTGGGCACCATCAGTAACATCCGGGACAGCCCACTGCTGATGATTACACACGTCTTTCTCTACGAGCAGCACCCAGGCAACGTCCTCACCCACCTCGAACGACGCGATGTCCTCCCCAACCGGGATCAGCGAGCCCTGCGGGCGCTGAGGTCGCGCGCCGGAACAGCCGACCCGGATGCGCACCTCCGTATCGTTTACACGTATCTTCTCGCCCGACACCAGGTGTATCACCAGGCCAGACCCGCAGACCAAGCCCTTTGACGTCGCGCGCTATACCGCCTTGTCAAACTGATGTCGCCAAGCCAGCACCCAGGCTTACGACGTTCAGGTCAGCACGCTCAAGCTCAAATGTCGCCGCGAGGTCGTCGACCAGCTGTTTGGCGGTCACTGCGAAATCCGGGGTAGCAGAGGAGAGGCGCACATCATCCACAACCTTCTGGGTCTTGAAGAGCGGCACATCCTTGTAATAAATGTCCCTGTAACGCTCAACCCCCGCGTACTACCTCGCGAATAATGCGCACGCACCGTTTTGTTGCGGGCACGCCGTCCACGACCGCCTCGTGCATGAGATCGAGCACCTTGAACATCCGCGCTGCATTTTGTGTAAATATCGCGCATATATCCACCCCGCAGTCGACCGCACCGAACGGCCGCGCGCTGCCCGTCGCGCGCTTGGCGGGGTAGCGCATCGTGCGTAGGGTACCACTATCGCAACCATATCCCTTTATGAGTATCTTAGGACAAGTACGGCGCACCTGTCGACCGCACGGCGGTCTGCAACGCGCAGCTCGATGGGCGGGGTGCGCTTTGCCTTTGTGCTGACGGGTGACGAGTCAAGCTCGCTTTCGGCCTCTGCATCTGATTCAGAAGGCTGCTTCCCCCCCGCCGCGAGCTGGAAGAGAAACGACGCGACGAAGTCTTCGATGCAGGTCGTCGCGCTTGGTGCCGGGGCGCTGTAAGTAAGCTTAGAGATCGCAAAAGACGTGTATATGCGCATAAATAACCGTTCCTCTTCCTCCTGAGAGAGCTCTTCGTCGTCGAAGACCTCGATGTCCATGTCATCGTCGTTGCCGATAAGCGCGTCCATGAGTGTCGCGTTGGTTAAGCGGTGTGATTGGTCCCGTGACGGCGATCAGCGAGCTAAGACAGTTTCAACAAATTCAAGACTCGCTCTGACTCGCTTCACTTCAAGCTTCATGACTGCGAGTCGTGGAACAATCATAGCGCGTCCAGTCTATGAGCTGATGCTCGTTCGTGGAGGCGCGGACGCTGCTTCATTCCCTCCTCCATATAACACGCCCCCGCGGCTCTTTCACGGCACGGGCTCTACGTGCGATCCCAGCAGCGTCAGGCCCTTGATCCTCAAGCACCATAGACGTCGTGCGCCTTCAAGACTCTATATGCGCGACTCGGACTCGGATAGCATTTGGATAGAATCGGACTCAACTTGCCGCATAGCTCGTCAGATTTTACAAGCTTCAGTGTCCGTCACGGTCGCCGCAAGCAAGGCATCCGCCGCACCGCGATCACGCTGCTGCCGCTTCAGATCGTTAATGACTCCCAACCCATCCCGTTCCGATGATTCGTTTTGTTGTCGCGCAAGTTTGCGAAAAAGCTCAAGAAGAGATACTGAAAACCTGCAGGACCTCGATGCGCAACGCGGCAATGCCGGGCACCGTCGCGTGTTTGTGAGGCTAGATGCAAACGAAGGCGTGCATCCTCCACCCTGGGACTTGTCCCTCAAGATAGAGCACTCTCGAGGAATTACGATTTACTCAATTGCGACATGGGTCTCAACCACGATCCCATCGGCGCAGGATCCTCGTTCGGTTTGACCCACCCTCGGATCCGAACGATGTGGTTCCTCGATCCCCTCAGTGCGTTGTATTCCAAGACGTATACTGTGTACGGTTTCTGCTGGAAGACCGGGGCCTGATGCACCACTTTTGAGGGCGTTCTCATGATGCATGATTTCTCCCCAGTTTTTAGGGCTGTAAAGTATCGAATTGATAATATAGCAAGAACAATTTAAAGTCTCTATCCAATAGTCCAAAAGTAGTACACTATACAAAATTGCTGATCAATTCCGGATCCCAGTCTTCAGTGGGATGGCCGTCTTCAATGTCTGGAATGCCATCCGCAGGCCATTGTGCGTCGCCCACATGAGCGAAACTGCGTAGACCATCAGCGGGCGCTGTGAAGAGCGGAGACACGCGGACTAACGTAGCAGTATCGGGATCCAGAAAAACAGGAGCATACGGTCGTCTGGAATAGACAGCATTAGTGAAGTATGGACGATGAAAGTTGAGTGGAACGTACGCTTCTTCTGCGTCTCCGCCGGCAGATACCCATATGCGTTGACCTCTTGTTCGGTGAGGCGTGGAGAAGGATTGTAGCTCTCCTGACGGCTGTCCGATGCGACTGGAGGTGCTTCTGCAGGTGCTTCTGGTGCACATGCAGGAGCAGCCACAGCAGGCGCGGACGGCTCGGGCTCCCTTGGGGTGTACATCGGCGGGGGCAACTCTTCCCGCTGCCGCGCAGTGCCGGTTGCCAACGCCAGCCACTTCTCCCACGCCTCCCAGGTGCCACGCAGCTCCTGTGCAGCTCGAAGGGAGGCAGCGGCAAGCCCCTTGTTCTCGTCGTCACTCTCACGCGCCTCGCCATTCGGAGCATCGCCACCGAGGAAGGCGGGCCACGGCACGAGCACCGGGAACACCATCGGCAGCTGCGGCAAGGCACCCCATGGCACCGCGGGCATTTCCGGCAGCTGAGCGAGGCCAGGCAGGTTGCGAAGCTGTGGCGCAGGAAGCTGTGCGAGGGTCCGCTGAATCATCGCGAGGAAGGTGGCGGCCTGCTTATCCTCGTCCATCGCCTTGGTGGGAGCGTCCTGAGGCTGCGAGTCGATGAGCGAGGATGTAGAGGATCGTGGAGTAACGCGGCGAGGTGTCCGCTTCCCCGGTGGTGCAGACCGTCGTGGTATCCGCCGGTTCGTCAGACGCCGGGGAGCATTCCTCTGAATGCAGTCGTCTGAATCCTCTTCAACATCGCCCCAGTGCGCCTCTTCATCGTCGCCGGAAAACTCGGAAGGCAATGCAATTGCGTCCGTATCCCCATCGAAGAGCCCTTCACGGACAGCCACTTCCTGAGGCGTTTTCCCGAGAGCGTTGACGACCTCAAGGTCTGCCCCAGCGTGTATCAAGACTTCGATACACGCTTGCGACCCTGCAATGGCGGCGTAATGCAGTGCAGTGAATCCGTTCCGGTCACGCGCGTCGATATCCGCGCCCCGCTTGACTAGAAATCCGACCAAAGCGTCGAAACTGAGGAACGAGGCAAGATGTAACAGCGTTTGACCGCTGGGTGCGGGATGGGAAATCGCAAGGCTCATGGGGACAGACCGCGAGGTAGAGACGTCCACGGGCGCTTCCAGAATGGAGAGGAACTTTATAATGCGGGTTTCGAAACCTTCATTCTCGCCAGTCTGACCGAGGAGAAGAGGGCGAAGGTTTCGCGCAGCGGACGTCGCCTGGATCATATTGGTGCCGGTGGTGCTGTCCGTCTGCATATCGGATCCGTCACTGACGTTTCCGACAATCCTCATCGCCACATTCTTGGCATCCTCGATCTTGCCTGTCATCTTTAAACCTACAACTTGCAATGCAAGTTCCATCCTAATCGACGAGTCAGAAGTTTGACGGTTTCGAGCGTGACCGGACTCACAAAGCTCTATCGGACTCATCGGAATAAGTAAATAGAGAGGTTGGAGGACTGGAAGAGTCTTCCCGTTTGGGAAAGTTGTTGAACCATACCTCCACAACACCCGCCGTAGCTCGCGGGGGCAAGATACATACAAGAGTGTTATCGCTCCATCGTTGGGTTGACCCGGCAATGACGTCGCCGAAAACGCAATCGAGTTGGAGGGTGGGATGAAAATTGGCGCCAAGGATGGTAACCTCTGTGCCTCCGTGAGTGGGACCAGAGTTAGGAATGAGGCGGTGTATACTAGGGAGAGGGACTGTGATGGACTGCGGCGGCTGTGTAGAGTCGAAAAAAAACGAACGGCATTGGATGTTGAAGGATCGCAGAGGAGGTCGCATTGGGGAAAGAAAGACAAGAAGACGATTCTGATTGAGCCCCGGCAGCTAGCATTGGGATGTCAGGGTAGTCGGGAGGAGTAGCGGGAGCATCGCCAGAGGAGTCGGATTCGAATGACGGTTGGAGTGGAGGGACTGGTTGCACGAGAAGATTGGGCGTGGGGGATCTCGTGGCCGCATATGAGCTAGAGGGTGAAGGATGGCTGTCGGCGACACTAGCTTCTCGTGACCGCTTGCCTGGCTTTGAGGTAACATCGTAGGGTTTTGCCCGCTTTTTAGTATGGACCGAGGCTGAGACGTCTTTCTTGCGCTTTGACGGCGCACGGGCGTCCGGACACGAATCTACTTTCGTCCCATCTCTCGGCCAATCGACATCCATACCCTGCGTGATATCAGAGGGTTTCGGCGCAGGGGTCTTGTGATCGTCCGTGATCATGATGGGCTTCGAGGTGCCCGTTCCAACGATTCGGCCACTATGGTCCATCATGACGAGATGAACGTGGAAACCTACTTTCTCCCGATGATGGCGGCAATAGCAAGTTATTCGCAAGGGCAGCACGACAGAACCGCCAGAGAAGTCTTGAATTTCTGCGCAGTTGAATTGGATGATGCTTGTAGTGTCTTCATGCTGTGTCCCCTTTGACGATTTGGCAGGGTCCTCGCCTGATTCTGAATCGGAACGTGCGGGTCTGACTCGTGCGGCCAACTTCTTTGCAACCCGTTTGGCCTATTCCATAATGAGTCTTGAGAATGAGGACAGATTGAGGAGAGGCAAACCTCCCGCGTTTGGCAACTAGTACAACTGTGAACACGGTTGTGTGGGGCAGATGCGCATGTCACAGTAGCGCTAAGATGGAGGATATCTTGTGGTTCTGGGTCTGTTCACTTATGTTTAAATAAGGAGAAGCAGCCGGTGGGGTTAGACGCACCAATCTTCCCTTGTTTCCGTGTTCTCCGTTTCGTAGCGGTGCCGCGGGGTAGCTGCAGCCACTTCCAAGAGCCAACCCGGTCATATTTAGCGGGGTCGGAGCTTGAGCTAGAATCAGCGAGGTCGACGGTGACGCGGACTTGTGTTTCGACACGGGACTTTGCGCCCCCCTCAGGTAGGCTTGGGAACATTATAGCGAGGCTGAAATGGGTTAATATATATGCGAGACGTGTAATCAAAGCGCACTTGTAACACGACTCTTTCGGTGGATATACGACCTTGAGGTTTATTGGGTCATGCTTTCGGGGGGCTGATGCAGGAGGCGGTGTGGATTCAGTGGTCGAAATGCGTTCATTCCGACTGATGGCAAAAAGGCTGCTTTGATGAAAGCTCGAGAGAGTTGGACTCGAGAGTTTGAACGTCGTTTGCACGGAGACCAGGTCGGTATTTTCCGGTGGTTCGGGGGAGTTGAATAGGGAAGAAGGAGAGCTATAAGAAAAGGTAAGACGCAACACTGCGAGGAGCAGAAAAGCCGCGCACTCGTCGTACGCGTTTTGCTGAATCAGGTCATCGAGGTGAAGGATCTGCTCGTCCTCCTCGTACTTCTGGGGGTTCATCTGGAGCGCAGGGTCCAAGTGCCATGATGATTGGGGCGACAAAAGGCTTTCGGCATCCGACTGATACCATGCACCGACTTCAAAGTCCGTTTGGATGGCTACAGGGTCAAGAATGTCTGAGGGCTCTGGGGTCCGTGGTGAGGAGGAGCGAGAATCATTCCCAGTCGCCGCCGACGAGGACGAGGACATGATGATACGTAAAGAAACTTTGTGCTTCGAAGCAGAGCTGCGGGGACGCGGATTGTCCGTGTTTGTCTGCGGCGTCCAGCGCGTACTTGTCTGCCTACGAGACAGCCTTCAAGTTCCCGTCTCAACTTTATCCGTTGAGGTGGCGCTGCGGGTTCTCGCCTCTCGCTTTCGCTCGTGGAACTTTTGGGGGACCTGCAAGAAACCTTGTGACAGTTTCTAGCAGTTTCTGATGTCCGATTCTACAACTGATGATGGTACCCATCTGTACTGCAAGGACTGTCCGACTGTCAAGTCCATCTGGCGGTCATGAGTCTCTCGATGTCCCGCCCAGCGACTCCGAATCGCTTGAGACATCCAGCGCGCTTCAACAGCTTAGAACTGCCCGTTTCCCGTTCACAATCAAGAGCGAGGCCTCGGAGGACCGTGGAATTCGGCGTTTACAATCACCCCACGTCAACGGATGTTCGTGCATACCAATATTTTCCAACCGACTGTAATCTGAGCTTGCAGGGGCCGACATCCGATGGCACCAAAGCCGTTGCGCCCGAAACAACACCAGAAAAGGACGGCATAAGAGACGAAAGGGGTGAAGAAGCTTCTGAAAATGCTTTGGTCTGGCATATCTACACGGATGAGGCTCAAAAAGCAGACAGTTCAATGATCGAGGGCTGGTCGCGGAGCATCGACGTTTTACTCGGTGAGCTTGGATTCGAACCTGGAAACCCACATCTTGAACTTGGAGCCTGATCCCTAAAAGTTTTCGTGAGTTATCCTGCAGATCGTTGGTGGCGCGCCTGATATCAGCTAGACCGGTCTCTTCTCTGCGGTCCTAACCACGTTTGTCATTCAAGCGTACGCGCTCATGCTTCCAAATCCTACGGAAACAACCAATGTCCTTCTTGCCCAACTCGCTGGCCAATCCAATACCACGCATGCCACGTTGGTATCGAGCACACCACAATCAAGCCCTCGTCAGATACATTGGGTCAACGGCCTCTGGTTTTCTGCTCTAGCTTGCAGTCTCTCTACCGCTCTGATATCTATGCTTGCTAAGCAGTGGCTACAGGCGTATCTTCCGAATGTATCTGGCTCTCCTCGGCATCGTGCGCGCCAGCGGCAAGCCCGGTATATGCATTTAGAGGCATGGCATGTTCCGGGTATAATCAATGCATTGCCGCTCTTGCTGCACTTGGCCCTTCTATTGTTCTTTGCTGGATTAGTAGTTCTGCTCTGGTCGGTCGACCTCGCAATAACCCTTGCTACGTGGGTGATCGTGACGTTTGCATACACATCATATCTGGCTTCGATTGTTCTGCCGTTATTCTACACCGACTGCCCGTACCAGCACCCTATAACGGACCAGCTTCGGATGTGGATCTTCCCAAGTTCCTCAAATTCAGGTCCTCCGCCCATATCCACGTATTGCCGCCGAGGACAGGAACCTGCAAAAGTCATCTATGATGCAAGGTACGCCGATGAACCCTCTCCCAATGTTCTGACTCTCATACAACACAAGAATATGTAACGCAACGTTCGAGGATGCAGTGGATGCCACCGCTCTGGCTTGGCTGTTCAGCAAGTCCACTGATCATGAGGTGGTGTCCACTGCCCTCCAAGCCATCGCAGGTTTACCCCGCGACTTCTCTGCATTACGAATCCTTCGGGACGCGGGTGCGCTTTCCCTAATTGAACAGGGCTTCATGTGTTGCTTTCACAAAGATACCACCGTGGATCTGCAGTGGCATCTAGTCGACCCTGGACGCGCTGAGCTGTATTGTCGCGCGTGGATGAAGCTTACCCGTGGGACTGATGAGCAGTGGCCTTTCGACCTAGTCGAGCCGCTATGGATGTTGCAAGATTTGCAAAAGCATCCAGATGCAGCGGCGGTCGCATCATGTGCGGTCGCCTTGTCGTCATTCAATTCGCACCAGTCACAGTGGGAGCTGCTGGTGTATCTAGCGCGGTGCAGCGCTGGCGAAATCCAGCTCGCGCAGACTACCCAGTGTTGCATTCTTGATAGTATCAGTGAATGCTTCGTGCGCTGGGAAATGCCTCTCGCTGTAATTGAGGATACGGCCAACCGAGCCGTCCCTGTCTTGCTCAACATGCTTCATCTGACGGAAGACCTACCCAACTCGGAGATTCGCAGTGCAGTAGCATTGGTCCTGTACATTGTTACATCTGGCGGGGTCATCGACTTGGGCTTGTACATGAGCGAAGACAGGCGCCGCGGAGAATACTGTGAGCTAATGATCGAGGCTCTCTCTGCCATTGTCGAGACTCCAGGCCGCTTCGGAGTCCACGACACCCCCCTATTAGACATCGTGGGTGCAGAGTTGGCTCGTCTGGCAACCCCTATTGTTGCCCAGTCGGAGCGGTTCCCCCAGCGCCTAAGAACGATAGCAAGATCCAGCCTCTCGATCCTCTACGCTGACGGGCGAATTGCGCAGGGAATAGGCTAGTCCCTTCGTGATGCTTAACTTGCCCCTGGCTTACTTCTCTCCAGTGGCAGACAGCATTCTTGCCAATGTGCTTCATCTGCTATTTCCTCCCGTTTACCTGTCAGAATCGCAACAATCCATTTTCGTAACAACCCTGGTGGAAACGCTCGAGACATCATCTCATCCCGATATAACAAATTGGGCAGTCCGGCTTCTCGAAGTCCTCCTCTCTGGATGCTCATTGGCTGTTTCGCAATCCTTTGTCGAGGGAAATGGAATCAGCGCTGTTGTAAGGGCGGCCAGAGCCGGTGCGGTTGACAGTCGGCGGCTGCAGATTGACAGCTTACGCACCATGTGTGCGTACATAGCAAGTACCACAAAACAGTACAACGCAACAACTACTCCACGTTCTGCGTTGGATTCCCAATTCGATATCCTCTTGCAATCGGACTTTTGGGATACTCTGAACAGCATCGTCACTTCACGGCGGTGGTGGCTATTTGAAGTTAGCGGACACTGGTTACCTGCCATTGTGGAGTTATGTCGTCTCAGACCGCAGGCAAAAGTGTGGCCTCAGGTTCTGAAAACTTTCAAAGATTTCGCAGACAGGAATGTGGGAGAGGAGGGATACTCGGAAACACTTTCTCATCTGGACATTATTCGGAAGATATTAGCAGAGGACGGGCAGATGCTTGCTGCGAGCCCAGGAAGTCCTTGATGTGCAATTAAATTGTCTTTTCGGCCGAAGGCCGAACATCTAATCTGATTTGATAACCGAGGCCATCGGGTCTCCATAAGTATCTCCACCCCCAGAACCCGTTTGCCTTCTCCCCATCATGCTGTCGTCCAGCACCATCGTCGGTCTCCCGCCCTTTGGCTCTGTGCCCGGAGATCTCCTCCTCGAGATTGCGGCGCACCTCGAATTACGTTCCGATCTGCTCAACCTCTGTCTGACGGTCCGTTTAGACTGGCCAATGCTTGCACTGCTTAACAGAACCCGCAGTCGAATTTCTTCTTCTCCAGCGTCGCACCAGCCCTGTACCAGAGTGTTATACTCCTCTCGGCTCAGCAATGCCTCTCGACGCTCACCATGCTTAAACAACGCAAAGATATAGCCCGTCATGTCCGGGAGCTTGTCATCAGTCCTTCGAGGTCGAACGACCGGCGAGGACCGGGGTTTCTTGACAGCATGACAGCCTCTGCTGCAGTGGCGGAGATTGCGGCATCCAGATGTCTCGACGCGCTCAGCAAATTCACCTGGTACGATAATGAGATACCTTACCACGAAGAAATGTGGCTAGCTCTTCGCATGTGGTCCGTAGCCGGTTTCTTCCTCCGTTGCTATATTCAGCCATCAGCAGCTGTCCCCGATTGCGATACCTCAGCACCACCGTAGGTGCATATTTCCCGTCCAACAGCCATGTGCGTTTATATGCGCTTGTGCTTGGTTGACACTTATCTTCCTTCCAGTTATTCAATTTTACGGACCTCCTTGGGTTCTCCCTTTTCCTAACTCCGAGATTCTATGAAAATAACACAGAGTCTTTGCTTGATGGTGGTATGTGTCAAGACATGTTACCTACTCAGGCCGATGCTGACAGATATCTCATCAGAAGAGCAGAGACCGAGCCAGAAGCTCTGGGATATGCTATTTAAACGCTGTCCGAATCTTGAAGAGTTGGTCATAGAGGGCTTCGCTGCTTTTCCCGCCGATGCTCGTTGTCTCGTCGATGGACGATGGCCGAATCTTCACAAGCTCACTCTCGGTGACATCACAATTGATTGGAATCCTGCTTCATCTCCGGCCGCTAAAGCCCCCTTCGTATCCTTCCTCGAAGCACACACTGAGCTTGAAAGTCTTGGGCTTTCGCGCCACAATATCGATCCTGCTCATCTCAACTCACTGGCACATGGCGCGCTCAAACTCACTTGCTTCACGGGCACTCTCACACAACTCCAGGCGCTCACCCACTGCTCGCATTCATCCCTCAAGACCCTGACATTTAGGGAACCCGTTTGGTCCCGCGATGTTACCACGATGACCCTTTCTGGCCTTCTTCAACAGCTCACGGTCCTCACGGAGCTTCACATATCTTTCATGCTGCACTCGCCGTACGACGGCAGCAGTATCCTTCGCGCCCTTGTATCTTCTTGCCCTCACCTGCAGCATCTCACCCTCAGTTGTATCCGCAAGACCTCCTTCCAACTGGTGCGCCTTACCCGCCCCTCATAATCCGACGAATCCTCATGCCTTGATGTAGGACGCGCTGGCCAAAGGTCTCCCCGCCTTCCGCCGCCTACGAACGCTGTCGCTCACCCTTGTAAGCGCCGGCGACCTCACCCTTGCAGCCGCAGGCACGCGCATCGCTCGCGCGAACCCACGTCTGCGCTCCTTTAAGCTTACTTTCGTCCCACCCTCGCATCCGCAGGCGCTCCCGCGCCGCCCGTTCTTCCCCTTCCCGCGCACGCAAAAGGCGAGCGCCACGTTCACCCTCGTATGTGACGCGCACGGGCTCCCCGCAGCGCTGCGCGTGCGCGAAACTGCCTCGACAGTGTGGCCATGGAGCTTCCGCCCGGCACGTCACACAGAGTGCTACACGCTCGACTTGCGACCGCCTGGCGCGCCGGGCCGGATGCGCCCAGGTTTTAGTGGCATACTGGACATTTTGTTCGAGAGCTCCGCGGCAGGGGAGGAGATGCGCATGTTCGTTTTCTGCTCATTCCTTGTGTGCTTTGCGGGCGTGTTCGTGGTCAAAGGGTAATTAGTCACTGACGGTGTCGGTTAAGTCGAGCAAGACGTGGGACTAGACCACTATAGATACATTACATCTTTCCTAATAGTGTGTGTACATGTAGTCCCAGATAATCATTGCAATGCGCGTGGTCTATAGGCTATGTATATCATAACCCCCATGCATTCGACTAGTGGGCGCCGAGCAGATGAACAAGATAGACGTTGTAAATGTAGGAGATGGCACGAGGGATGGCGGGGGGCGGAGGGTCTTCGCCGTAGGGCGGCCGGGCGGACAGGTGCAGCCGATTAATACCTGCCGAGAGGCGAGGACATTACGATAAGCAAAATGCAAATTGAGAAGGGGGGGAAAGAGGGAAGGAAAAGAAGGGGGGAGATCAAATCAAGACCTAGAAGGCAGTTAGCATACGATTCCCACCTTTGGCTCAGCGAGGTGCAGCACAGCAAAGAAGAATAGACGAAAAAAAATGAAGATGGCAAGAGGAGACAGCACGCACATTTTGTACTGGATGCTCGTTTCATCGTCGTCATTTGTTTTGTGCGTAATGACGATGTCCAGATCACGGTTATTCCGTGTGTTGGGTGCGCAGGTGAGGCGTCCGGCAATCGTCTGCCCCTTCGACAGCGTGAGGGTTGTCGGTGTATAGAAAACGGTTTGCCTGGAGAGCGCAATGAAAAGTAATCCACAGGAGGGAATCAGGAAGTCGTACTTCCAGTGGGTGTACTGTGCGTGTGGCCCAGTGGAGAACTTGACCTTTTTATGGGTGCACTCGAAACATATGTCGAACCACGCGAGGAAGGCATGGACATCTGGCGGAACAATGAATAAGTGTGGAGCGCAGAGAACAGAAAGGCGACAGACAGTCATCTCGAGTTGCGGTCAGGGAGAAGGACGCCTCGAAAGTGAGGTCTTCTTTCTTTGCCGTCAGGAGATCAATGTGCTATGATAGATGAGCACGGGCAAAGTGAACTGAGTCCGGGATTCTGTACCTTGATCATGCACGGATCCGTGACCACTGCCTTGAGCTCGACAGTGTCTACCAAAGGTTCTCGCAGCGCGATGTCTTTGATGCACGAGTAATCGAAGCCGTACACGTTGTCCCAGACTTGGTACCGCCATTTAGACGCCACGTCGGATAAACAGTACCCAACGCACAATTGATTTTTTCCTCCTTGTAATCTTGGTCCTCGATGGCAGCAATGTAGAGGGTGGCCGTATCCGGGAATATCAAACCGCCCTTCTTGAGATATTTGTCGCGGGCGAGGAGGACGGTGTCGAGCATGGACTCGTACAGGAGGAAGTAACCCATCCACTCAGAAATGATAATGTCGAATTCCTGGAGGGGAAGCTGGGCCTCTTCGAGCTTTCCCTTGACGAGTGTGATGGCTACAGAGGCCTAAGCGAAATGCTCGTAAACCTGAAACGAACACGCACTGTCTTTGAAGCCGTTGGCCTCGATGATTTTTTGTGCCTGATCGATGATGTTGGACATATCGATCTGCACGCGATGAGAAACGGCCTGTGAAATTCATGGACTAGGAAAACCTACTCCGACGACATGCTTTGCGCCAGCCTTGGCAGCGAACATGCTAAGAATCCCTGTCCCGCACCCGACATCGAGGACAGTTTTTCCTTTGAACAGATGACCGTTGTTGACAATCGCCGAACGGTAGGACCCTGTCCGGACGGAGTCCTTCAACATCTCCTCGTGGATGCCTTGAGCTAAGGGTGAGGCGCATACCAACAGCGACATCGATCCACGTACCGAAGTGCGCATACGAGTCGGCGTAGCTATAAAATCGCGAAAAGGAAAAAAAGGCGAAATCAGTTGCGTCGGCAAGGGAGTGCCAAAGCGCGCAACTAGTCTCGCGAGGTCATGTCGAGACCAGGCTCTGCTGCGGACGCGACATGGTGGTTGGTCGAGGGTCCAGCGTTGGCCATTTTTTGTGAAGAGGGAGATCGAGAGCAAATTTTTGATTGCCCAAAGGGGAAGCAGCAGACAAGACCAAATGCGGGTGCACCGCCGCAGCATTGCACTGCTTCACTCCGCAGTCCTATATATGGTCTCCGCTCCGTTCTCTCCTCACAGTCATCGCAGTCATCATGGTATCTCGTTTCCTCATCGTCTGTGCTGTCCTCATGCCCCTCATTCTAGTCAAACAACCCTAACGAAAACCCCCCTGCCTACGACGAGGCCCGTACGATTGACACCCGTAAGCTGCAGGAGTCTTGCGCACCGCAGCAGCGACTTGACCACCATCCAGCTTCCACGGATGTCAAGAAGGATGTCAAGGTTCCTCCCCCTGCTCCGTCCATGGACATGGGCCCGTCCTACGTTGCCCATGCAGGCCCCTCCTTCTCCCAGAACCCCGTCGTGTATCACTACAACAACCCGCTCACGGGGGAACACGTCGCCTCCCTCCTGCCCCCGACTCACCCGGAAATGATCTGTCTCCAGGCAGGAGAGCACGTTCCTCACACGAACTTTGGCCTGCTAGGTCCGTCGCTATTCGCATGCGTGTTCGCTCCACCAAACTCACTTGTTCGCTACAGGCATCCTCGCGGCCGTGTTCTGGTTCCCCCTCGGCGTCGGCCTCTGTCTTCTCGACCGTCGAGTCAAGTGCTCGCGCTGTGGTCGCGTCATCGAAGACGGTTTCTGCGCATGAGCGCGTTTGCTCCACCCATGGACTTGTTGTAACACGACTTTATCTGTTAACCATTGTTTAATATGACACGCTTACGGACTTGTGCGCTCAAGCCGTTCACATATAACTGCGTAGACTGCGCCATCCAAATTAAGGTGACTGTGTGCATGCGCAGCTAGATCTCAATAGCTTTGGCTTTGGGTTCATGTCAAATCGCTCGTGATTTGCCGCTCACAACCACTGCGTAAACATCAAGATGATTATGTGCATGCGCAGCTAGATCTCAATAGCCTATGCCTTTGGGTCTATGTCAAATCGCTCGTCGTTTGAAAGGCCTTGGGCCTCTTTTGGGGTTCGTACTCATCAAAGGTTTCCCTCCATCCGGAAGAATCGATACATGATTTCTATCCCAAGGAAGCACAAAAAAGCATGCGAGTATCTTGAGGATCCAAGCGTACAATTCGGGACATCTAACAAGACTCCAAAGCGACTCTAACAGCGCGTCACGAAAACTCGAGTGCAGTTCAATCTCAAACCCCGCAGATAACAATGCCAAGACGAGACGAATTCAATCTGTCACTACGACCGCGGCCCTGTCTTAAGCCGTCGTCGTCGTAGGATCTGTCGTGGTCACGGAAGGGCTGATCTCCTCGCTCTTCTCACTGTCGCTGACGATCTGTAGCCCAATCAATACGCAGCGGTCCACAGGTCCACCGGTTATCGTTCCCTCCAGCGCAGAGTTTGACAGGATGGCGAGCCCGTCCATGTATTGGACGACGAACAGCTTCGCGACCGCGTCGTTGGCGTGGAACAAGCAGGCTGCGAGGTAGTACACTCCCCCGGATGTGCTCATCGCAATCAGGTCAGACGACCCGCCGTTCCCGGTGACTGTGTAGGCGGGGGCGATCGTCCTGCAGGCTCCGTCAGAGATCTGGAGAGACACAGGTAACACCGCACCCACACGAAAGTTGACGTAAGCGGAACCTTCTCCTCCTCCGCAAGACGTATCCTACTGACATTATACGCGGCGAGTTCGTCCTCATATACATGGAAGATTCTTCCAGAGTAGTCCGCGTACATCCCGGTGGGCGCATCATTTGTCTGGAACATGCTGCTGGTATCGACGCCGCCGCCGGCGTTCCCAGGGCTATTTGCAATGTCGGTAAGGAATAAGTTCCCGTTCTTCGTATTGAACAGGAAAGACTTCTTGTCTATCGTCCACACCTGCGCTAGCGTGCCATTGTAGTCGTTGGTGGGCGTAGTGTCTGTGACGTTTGAAGAGGAAGCATCGATCGGGGCAGATGTGGTGTTCGTAGGTGGCACATCATTCTCGTCCGAGATATCCTCCTGGCCTTGCGTATCATTCAATCCTGATGTGTCGAAGTTGAAGCCAGGCGGCGACTTGCTGTCGTCCGTCGGGACCACTAGCGAGTAGAGACTGCTCGTGGTTGTCTCCGTTGTCGTTGTCGTAGGAGAGTCCGTCAGGAGGTCGTTAAGGTCGATGATTTCGGCTCTGCCAGTCACTTGGTTCCACCGAGACTCACGAACCACCCCACGCCGGCGCTGAAGACTCATTCATTTAGATGACTCGAGCAGAGGTCTAGATATTTGGAAACTCACGCGGATTGCTGCAGGTAAAGCTTTTACGACACCACTGTGGACTCCGTAGGCCGTTTGCCGGACCTGCGAACCACCAAAGAAGAATTTGAGGAAGCAAGCCAAACTGTTGTCGTTGCTCCTATATATGTACGACACCCCACCACAAGGATATGTACTGTCAGGGTTCAAATTGTAGTTGGAGCACATTTCGATGCATTGCCGAAGGGTGGGAACATTTAGGGTAGGGTTGTGACCGTTTGGTATATCGTAACCGGGGAAATCAAGGTCGCAATCGATCTGGTAAGAGACACCTGAGGATGAGGTGTAGAACCCAAGATCGTCCTCCGGACAAGCCCCAGCGAGACGTGTGACAACGGCGCTGTCAACTTGAACACCAGGTGGCGGGGCTCTACTTGCTGGTATGGGATTCTTTAGGTTGCATTGTTGTATGTTAGGGACCCAAGCAACCGCTAAACAAGGGGTCCGAGGGTTGTTGGTGGTCCAGACTGAGCAAGCATTCAGGCAATCCTGCAGAGTGTGAGGCGTGCTTGAACCGAAGTTGATGGTGTTGATATCGGCCCCCAAACGATCCGAATTGCACTCCATTCTGTAGATGGTTTGGTCTGGGGCCGTATACGAGGATCCCGTGTCGCACGAGCCGGGAGTAATTGTCGGCAGGGCTGGACTATACAAAGAAGAAGTCGGCATTTGACGTCATTGCAGCAGGAATGAAACGAACGTTGTGAGGGACACAATCTCAGCCGAAGTCTGTGATGTCGGGACGCCGCTGGAGGCACGTAAGAATATGATACGCGTGCGAAAGGAAAGAAAGTACGTCTCACACCAGGTCTTCAATACCGTAGACGTATCATAGAATGCATAAGAGAGCTTGGGGACTTGGGGGCCTTGGGCAGCCAGATACGCTTTCTTGTCCCGTTGCAAGCAAACACTGAGTCCGTTACAGCCGTTGCCGAGCTCTGCGTTGTCTCCGCTCTCAAACCCGTCAACAAGGAGAGCGCTGAATCCATCCTCATACTTAGTACACTCCGGCAGAATATTTGACTTTGTCACTGAAAAGATCCAGAGCAAGTTGCACTCCAAATTTGGCCTTGACTTCGGCAGTGACCGAAAGTGCCGCTCCAATATGGAACACCGGGACGACGCTCGGAGCAAGATTGGCAGACGTGGACGCAAGGGGGTTGAGAAAATTGAAAGTAATTGAGAAACCTGGAGACCATGTCGCGTTCAAACCCACGCCTAGATGAGAAGGTCGTTGATCGCTTATTTGACCCTCAGAGCTGCGGACGTACCGATGAAGCCGTCTGCCCTGAACTTGAGAGACGTCGATGCATTGAGGATGATTTCCGGGCCGAAGTGCAGTAAGCTAGGAATATCAATTGATACTGTTTTGATGGGAATGGTGAATATGTTTCCTTGAAACTCTTTTTGAAGCTGGTAATATAAGAGGAGTCCGATCTCCGCGTACAAGTTCATGGGTCCAGAAAGCTATCCGCATGTCAAAATTCCTGTTTGCTTCCTTCAGCTGTCGGGCACACACCTGAAGAGTAGCTGCCGTGATGAAGGTCGGGAATGTGTATCTCAGAGTGCCAATAACATGAAGCTTCGCAGAATATTGACAATTGACACAGTAGGCAGTGACCCCAGTCTCTTTGTCGACCTCTTGTCCTTTGACCTGAACCGTCGAGTTCTTCTTATTACTGAAAAACTTGAAGCCTTTGCCAAAAACGGTGTCCTCGGTGGGCAGTAGTCCCTTGGGAGGCAAGGTGAAAGAGAAATCGGTGTTGATGGGGGTCAGATTGAACGACGGCAAGACCGCTGCAACAACATTGAGGACGACGGTCACGACCTCTTGGGGAAGGATCAGAAGGTGTAACAAGAAGAGAACGAAGTAACACAAACTCGCGACAACTGCAGCCACAGCCTGGACAACTGCAGGAATTGCCTTGACGACTGCGACCGCTACAGATACCGCTTTCTTGACAACACTTGCTAGTTTGGAGAAGAAGCCTCGACGGGCGAGATCGCGGCGATTCGGGGAGTTGTTTTCTTCAATCTCTTGATCAGAAATGACCATACCGGGAAAGAGCTGGTTGTAGAAGGAACGTTCGAAAGGAAGACTGAAATAGCCCAAGGCTTCGTCCAAGCGTATGTCAAAGTCGTCATCCAGTGTCGCATCGTTGGGGGACGGCGCGATCGTAGGGATGTTCGCAGGCGGAAAGCTCGTTGGGTTCGGTCCCTGCGACAGGTTCGGTTGCCTGAGTGGGGTCCGGTTGAGTTCCCAATGCGGTAGAGGAGATGAGCAATACTTACTGGGAGGGTGTGCTGCCTCGACCGTTCGAGTCGGGAGGATTGCCATTGTTGCCGCCAGAGTTACTCGAATGTGATCCACCATTATCAGGACCAGGGCCGGAACCGGGACCAGGACCGGGACCGGGACCAGGACCGGGACCGGGACCAGGACCGGGACCGGGACCAGGACCGGGACCGGGACCAGGACCAGGACCGCCGGGTGCGGAGGATCCAGAGCTGCCCGCCTGCTGCGAGGAACCCTCAGAGCCGGGAGGAGGCGGCGGAGTCGTTGAACGAATGCCCTGCGGATGTCCAATGTTGAATTCTACTTCATGTGCGATTTCTTGCGTCGAGAGCATCCGAATCTTGATCGCGAAAGAGAAACCATCAATGCTGTGGATCGATAAGATCCTAGACCTGTGTCAAGGAACCAAAAGAAAAGAATTAGATCAAAATTCTCACTGAGCCCAGAATCTGTCCGCGCGTTCATCAGCAGGAAAGCAACCCTGCATCCGGTGGCCAGTAAGAATGATAGGCAGCAGGCGCTCCCATTCTTGTACGATTTTAAACGAGTCGAAGTCTTTGAGCCTGACAATCATTTCTGTGCTGCCTTGCGAGCAACTGACATCCGTGACATAGGAAGAATGGTCGAGGGGGACGGTCCCGTTGTGGAAGATAAACGAAGCCCAGACTTTGTGGCCTGCAGCGGCATTGATTCGAGTTGTGCACGGACTTGAGGCGCGACTCACGTTGAGAGGTGTAAAACAGAGTGTGCTCCTTGTTGGGCTTGAGATTGTTGTAATCTGAAAGGTTGTGATTCGGGTCGATGCTGGGGCGGAGCAGAATGTCCGGATCAACATCGCGACGGGAGTGAGTAGTCGCGGGCTCTTCAGGTGTTTCAAAAGGAGAGGACGAAGTGTCGCGGTCGTGCTGGTGCTTGCGCAGGAGGGCGTGAGCCTGAGAATGTCGCCTGTTCTGCAACGGGGTTCTGTCGTGGAACGAGGCGAGGGTTATGCTGGAGAGGATCCCGACGGCGACCAGGAGCCCAGACGGCTGGAAGCGCATGGCGAACCGAGGACGGTTGAGAGCAAGAGACGCGACTTGGTTTATGTAAATTCCATGTGTCCAATACAACTGCAAACAACCAACAGGACAACTTCGGACAAGCTGCAGGAACGTCAACTCGTTGTTGCCTCAAACATCTTTCAAAGAAAAGACAGGAAATTGTAGACGAGCCATTGTTGTTTCCAAATTGGGTAATGCTAGTTCTGTGCCGGAGTTTATCCGGCGTGTGCCAAGTGCTGCAATGTACAATGACCGGACCCAGCGCGTCTTTGGGAATGACCCAACATGTCTGCCCAGATCGCTATCGATTCAAGAAAGGAAACCACCGCATTTCACTGGAAAAAGGTTCAGGAAACGTGTGCCAAACCAAGAACAGTTCACTCACTAGCGCACCAGGACAGGGCTGCATCTTCCGCGCTAGCGCCCACTGCGGAAACGACTCCGGGTAAACGACATAACGGAGCATGTTAACCGCCTTTTCCGTCTCCAGGTTTCTGACGGCCACATCCCGCGCCTTGCCCATCCACAACCGAAAACTCCGGATGTCCTCGAGTGCGGCGAAGCAAATGGCGAGCAGCGAGAGATGTAGGAGGTATGGGTACTGGTAAAGCCCTTCTATTCGTCGCTCCTCGACCGCCGCAAGATGGAAAGCGATCACCTTTTGCAGGTCGCCGCGTCCGTTAGCGCGATACCATGCTGCAAACGGCGCGATGACCTCCTCGTGCGTCGCAGCGCATATCCTCTGCCGTCGCTGGTCGCTTTCTTCCACGGTTGCCGAATCAGCGATGGCGCATCGGTCACACATGCACTCGAAATGAAATCGGTTTTGCAACAAGGAACGCCGCGCGTCTCTTCCAACCGTCGAATTCAAGTCGATATAGGAGAAAACGATCTCCTCGCCTTTGGCGATGGGTCGAATAGTGTGAACAGACAGCGCGAAAGACTCGGGGTCAAAACGGTGCACGACGTTGGGCGAGCAGCTGGAGATGATTCAGACAGGTGCCGGACGTCCGGAGACGACATACCTGTGATTGAACCTGGCTTCAATGAAAAGGGCGTTATGTCCCATAGCCACAGAACTAGGGATGGAAGGAGCCGGCATGACAATCCCAACAGCGTTACTGCGCAGTATCCCTTCTTCCACGTCGCACCTTTCCGCCAGCTGGGAGCTGTTGAGTTGCAAGAGCGCGGAGCGTGTCTTTGCAGGGACCCGTTGAACGAGCTCGCGATACACCTCTGTTCTCGTGATGCCAAAGTTGAGGACCAGGGTGTTTTGCGTTATGGTGGCAGGATACTCGACGTGTATAAGTGCGGCCGCGCGGAGGTCCTGCACAGCGAAGACACCCATTCCCTTCACCCCAGCTGAACGCAACTCGGTTGCATTCTCCAATGCAATGGGCGCAGGCGAAAAGCGGGTCGGCAGCAAATTCAGGACCGCACAATCAAGGAGCGTGCTAACTTCGGTGCTCCCCACCTTGATATTGCGGAAGATGAGGCGCTGGTCGGCACCTAGATCGCGAAGGTCGACTTTCGCTGACATTCGAGGGTCATCCGCCAAGCAGATGTTTCTTTTGCTCCAGGTTTTCAGATCCTTCACGGTGTAAGGGCGGACCGCAGCTTCCGTTGCTTGCGGCGCATCGTATGCAAAAAGCGTACGGTCGTCACTGTTCGGTTTTTTATTTCGGGTCGGGTACGGGGCGGAGGTGGATTCGCGCTTTCGGCTGAGGAGGAATCCTCGGCGCATCGAGGGTGAAGTTTTCGATGTGGAAGGAGTACAAGAGGTGTCATCAAAGTGTAATAAGGTTGCTTCCTGATGAAACCCGAGGCGGGTGCTGCGAAGCTTCTTCCAGCGCCGGCGCGTAGTTTCCCCCAAGGTCCCGGGCGCACCGGTAGCGCTGCTTGTGGGACCGCATGGAAGAGATGAAGATCTTCAGGTCATACCTGGTGTAGCCAGCTGAGAGTAATCAGTTTGCCTCATCAAGGTAGATCATCAGTCCACCCACGGCAAAAAAAAATCTGGCTGGGCAAGCGCACATTTTCACGCCGTGCGTCGCCCCAGACTGAACTGGGATTAAATTCATGGTCGACATCGAAGGGCCTCGGTTCTCGCCGCTCGGTACAGGGGGAGCTAATAAATATGAGCTAACAGATGTGCGCATGTTTGGCTAGCGCCTGGGTCCGGCTTCCAACCACTAAACCACTTCGAACTAAATTTGAGCCATCTCTCTGGCTTGTCTCTGGCCGAAACTGGCTCCAATAAATCCGGCCAACTCTGCTGGCTTTACTTCTCCGAGCCCAACATTGTATCTGGGCGATAAAGGCTCGCGGGTTCTGCTGTTAATATCTCGTTGACGTCGCGCTGGAAACTGGCAGACAGCCCCACTGGGATTCTGGCGGTGAGTGCGGCAGAGATGCTGGAATAAAAGCCAGCTGTGCCAGCATAGTCGGGATGGTTACATTGACACTTGCGCCGCGGATTGCTCGACCGGAGCCAAAATGAATTTCGGAACGCGAAGACTTTCTTCGGAGCAAGTCGTCCGCTCCAGACCATGTTCAGGGACCATCGACCAAGCTCCGACCCGCCTGGCCGCGCGATTGGGGTCCCGCGTGCTACACTGCACTGGCTCGAAATGGACACCGAAATGCTCGTCGGCATCGATTATTTATTCATGGCGGAGTACTGGCTCATTGGTCTGTAATATACGGGTCTGCGAGGAATGCGAGAGGGCGCATGGAGAGGTATGTACGACGATGGGGCCCTGAGGGAAGCGCGCAGTGGAAGCCGAGAAGCAAAGGCATTAGGTATTAGTTTTCTTGCCATTTATGGTCATCGGCGAAATGAACTAGCAAACCTTGTTGACTCCATATACATATAGCCCGTCTGCGCCCTGTCTAGTCCCTTCCTGTACAGCACTGGCCAACCATGTCAAGCCCCGCCGCCAGCGCGTACATCGTCCATCTCCAAGCGATACCTCCCTCTCTTTTCTTCATGGTCCCTCTCGCCACCATCGTCCTGTTCTTCCTCGCAGTATCCCATACCGTCATCCGCCACACGCACGACCCAGTAATCATACACGTCCGGCTCCTCGACCGTCCAAAACGACGCGTCGCGTGGGTCTTTCCGATCGTTTTCTCGCTCGCTCTCCTCGCTATTCTCGCCGGCGCGCTGCTCTTGTTGCGGGAGCGGACAAACTCTCTCGCCTGGACTGTCGCAGATTCTGTCGTGACTGCAGTCCTCTATGTGGAATGTGAATAATCGCGTCTGCCGTGCCAGACCAGTCCTAACGCATCTTGGCAGTGAGCGTTTCAAACTTGTATCTCCTCAACCTCGTCGCGCCCGTAGGCGCAATCCATCCCGTCGCGTTCTATCTCTACTGCATGGTCCAGGCAATAATGATAATCTCTGGTCAGTCACCCTCGAGCGTCCCCGTTGGCTCGCGTTTCATACTTTGTTCAGCTACTCTACTCTCAGTTGTCGGCTCGTTCAAGGCGATCCTGCCGCTGGTTTCCCCTATTCTTTACCTCACCACGACTGTCCTGACGATTCCGGTCATCGCCTTCAGCTTTCTCTCGAGTCTGCAACCTGCTGAAGCGTCTCTGGCACCTCACATAACCCTGTCATCCACCTATTCATTTCCGCCGTCATCCTCGGAAAAGCCGCAGCTGCTCCAAGAAGTTTCTTCGAGCCTCGAAATATCGCATATGAGTATTACGACCCTGGCGCCAAGCCGCACCATCTTTGTCTATATCCTATGCGGGCAGATATCGGCGATCGTGCACTTTGCGTTCGCAATATGCATCCTCGTTCTCCTTCCCGACCAATCCTTCCCGCCCTCTACTTTAACGAGCGAAGAGGTGGTTGCAGGGGTCTGGGCAGAAGCGCTCGTCTTCAGAGCCGTTCAAACAGCCTTTCTAGTCTCTTGGATAATCTGCCTAACGGCGGCCTTTCTGCGTACGTGCACGAATCCCTTGTTACTCTCTCGTCACCGCAGTCAGTTAACCTCGTTTGATTCATAGAACTCTTTGCACGCGTAAATCGCCCGACGCCGCGCGCCTCAATGCTCACGGACGCCACGGCGTTCACGTCCCTCCCGCCGCGCACGCACCGCCCCCAGTCCAAATCGCGATCTTCGTCCTTCTCATCGCCGCGCCCGCGCCGTCCGCTCTACACGCCCCCGCGACGCGGCTCCCCGCCGGGCGTGGACGACTGCCAGAACCTCCACGACCCGTTCGCGTCGCCGGTGAAGCGCTCCGCGCTCGCGGACGCTGGGGCAGGCGGCGCCCCGCGCCAGACGCGCATGAGCACGTGGGGCACGCTCCCGCCCGCGATCCCGCCGCGCCCGCCGCCCAACGTGCTCGTGATCAACCCGCCGGCACGGCGCCTCCCGTCGCTCAGCGCGCTGCGCGGGGCGGCGGCCGTGGACGGGCGGCGCAGTCTGTCGATGTTCAGCTACACGACGCCCTCGGCGTACAGCCAGGACGGCGACGACGGGTACGACAGTGCGTTCGACGTGGAAGAGGCGCTGCTTGCACAGCAACTGCTCCGGCGGCTCGACGCGGCGGGTGGGGGCTGGAAGCTGGGGCGGAATGGGAGCGCAGGGAGCACACTGAAGGCGCGACGGCCGTAGACGTTCTTTTCCTTTCTCGAACTCTTTCTGTGTTAGTACTAGTGAGCTTGAATAGCACTGCCAGTGATAGTCCTACTGCGGATGATTATGTCAGCTGGGCTATATAGGTGTCGTGTCGCCACGTAGGACCTTTGCGTTTACCGTCACCCACTCACCCTTTTAACTCCCTCCTTCCACGACATGCCTTCCATATCTCCCGCTGCTCTCATGGCTTCATCCCCCGTCGACCTCCCCTCCCCTGCCCCCTCCGTCGACTCGGAGCCCGGCCCATCCCGCAAACGCCCCCGCACCTCGTCGTCGTCCGAGGATCGCAAGGAGGCCCGCGCCCACCGCAACCGCATCGCAGCCCAGAACTCCCGTGACCGCCGCAAGGCCCAGTTCTCCTACCTCGAGCGCCGCGTCGCCGAGCTCGAGGAGGAGAACCGCAAGCTCCGCGCGGGGCTCATTCCCCCGCCGTCCCCGGTCAAGGTCGAGGACCACCAGCAGGAGCGCAGCAGGGACCGCGAGAACGAGGAGCTCCGCCAGCGCATCAAGACACTCGAGACTGGCTGGAACGACGTCAAGAAAGTCCTCGATTCCCAGGGACTTACGGCCTCGCCCACCCCCAACCCCTCAGACCCCCCCTCCCCCTCCACCACCATCCCCGCCCCGTCTTCTACCCTCGCCAAGTCCGTCTCCCCAGAAACGACCTCCCCTGCATTTCCATCCGAACTCTCTATGGCCTTCCCCATCTCCCCCGCGCCCTCCGCCAGCTCCCTAGACTTCGACTTTGATCTCGCCTCCGACCTCGCCTCATCGTCGACCTTCATGACGTCCCCCGTCCTTACACCAAAGACCGAGCACGAACTCGATTCCACTCGCCACCTAGCACGGGTGGCGTCCACTGCCGGCGGATCCCCTCCGCCTCCGGTGGCCCTGCAGCGGGTGGTATCCAGCTCACTCTCGCGCTCCCCGGTGATGACGACGACGACGCCGACGCCCGCGCCCCTTCCGAGGAAAGCGCGATCGACGACGCAACTATGGAGGACCTGTTCCGCGAGATCCTCGCCCCTTCTCCGCGCCTCGCCGCGGCGAGTCTTCCTTTTGACGCTCCGGGTAGCGCCCCATCCGAAAGTGCCCCCGCGGGCACTGCGCCGCCCCCTCCCTTCGCGCCGCAAGTGACCGTGGACGGCATCCTAGGGCTGGAGGAGCTCGTGAACGGCGGTGTCGGCGAGGTCGACGGCGCAGACGACTCGGGGATGTGGACGGGCGAAGTGGAGGTCGACATGATGGAGATGGACCGGATCCTCGGGCTGCTGCCCGCCGCGGCGGACGCGACGTTCCAGCAGGATCTCGAGGATCTCGGCTTGGGGCTTGGGTGGGGTAGCGTGGATGGTCTGTCGGGTGGCGACTCCGCCCTGGTCGGCGTGTTTTGAGAACCGCCCGCCCGCATAAAAATCCACCACCGTCACTATCCATCTCAGCATCGCATTCTCTCTCACTTATCTCATCTCTTCTCCTACTCGTATGGGCGCCTCTCTCTCTCTCATCTCTCTCAATCGGTCTCACTCTCATCTCCATCTCTATATATTGTCAGTCTGTCCGGATCTACACCCATCCCTTCCGACACCCGTTTCTGCACGTCGCCTAGCTATTGTACGTTACATGCTCCACCCCTTCCCCGCACTCGCCCGCCCCTGTCTGCAACTCCCCCTCGCCCGATGCTGCCTCCGCCCCACCCCATTCTCCCGAAAGGTCGAGAATGGATCAGGGTGCGAGTGCGCTTGGGTGGCGGTGACGCGTGGTCGGCTGGTGTGGTTTTTGTCGGCGGTTAGAGGTGAATTTATGTAGTCGTAGATAAGCCTAGTTGTATTAGCATGAATGGAGTCGGTGGAGATGGTATCTGAGATTGACACGTTCCGAAACGGGACCACGCTGGGTCAATATTATCCTGAGTCTTATCCTATGTCCCTCGAATGAGACCGCTGAACTAAACCGGGAAATTGCCGAATGTAACAGTTTTGTGCAACAAATACTTCGGTGAACATGCGTGTAGGAGAAAGTGTAGTCTACGAGTGTTGTATGGTGTGGTACAGATGTGCGGGAAAAAAAGAATCCTGGCAAATACTCGGTCAAGTTACAGCGACGTCGGCTCCAGGACGTCGGGCTTGAACCGCAGCCGCGCGATCAAAACAGTATCCCAGACGTTATCGGTGCTGTTAAACGAAACCTTGCTGGCAGAGAGCGGGTTGCTGACGGCGGGTTCATGGTAGCATGGTCCTGCGAGCTCCGACCCCGTGTCAGTCGTGAACGTTCCCCAGGGATGGCCAGACTTAGTCGACGAAAACACATTGAAATGCGCCTGTTCAAGAATGAGCGAATGAGCGAATGAACAACACCGTCGGCATTACCTGTCCGTCGGGGTGCTTGTGGCTCACAAAAAGCGCGTAATCCGGCGCGCTGAGCGTCCCAATCACCAGAAGCAAGTCCTCCTTCTGGATTCGGTGCGTCGCCCCATAGGTCTCCATAATCGAATTGACGTTCGCCTTGAACCACTTCTTCGGAGCGTCCAAGCTCTCCACATAGCGGTACAAGATCGTTTCAGTGCAGAGGTATGTAGCCTTGTGCCCGGTTCTGATCGGGAACGAGTAGCGACGACTGACATTTTGCCTGCCAACGATTGAGGGATAAAACTCGGCTTCAAAGAGAATGAACTCACGAGATAGGGCCCTCATTCTTCGTCTTGAACGTCAAGAGACCCGCAATGGCGTCCAAGCCCCGCTGAGCCGCATTGCGCTTGTCCTGCCGTTGGCTCCCGGTCGTAACTTGTCCGTACCCGTGGACTGACGGCAGCGTTCGAAGCAGGCCGGTCGCCGACTTCTGCGGCGCGAAGCAGTTGCAGATCGTCACAAACGTGCCGCTCGGTTTGCTCAAGTAGCCTACTGCACCTAAACTCACAGGAGTCGGGCTCCAGAGCGGGAGAGTTACTACGTTGAAAGGATAAGTCTTGTAAATTTCGAACGTTGGTTGAACGTACATGACGGATGGAATTCATGACTCAGCAGCAATCGGTACCTCCTCTCGTTCCTGATTTGGGCCATATAATCATTCGCCGGCGGCGGTGAGTCGTTTCCATCACGACTTCCTAGCAGTAGGTGCCTCAGATCTTCTTCAGAGGGGTTCAACTGGGGGATAGAAGAGGCCGAGAGAGACGAGTTCCGGTTCGCCGGCGTGAAAAAAACTTCCTTCCTCATGTGAATCCGGGGCGTGGCGACAGTATCTTCCTGGTACGATAACGGGGCAGGGATCAAGAAATCAGACAAGTTTGCCTCCACCGAGTCGTACGAGGACTGCGACGTCTCTTGGGTAGTGTCGAAAGATGTATCGAGAGAATTGGTGGCAGTCGAATTGGTGACTGGTGAATAAGGGGATGATACGCCGTGAAAAGGAAACGATCCCGAATTGCTAGCTAAAGCGTGGGACTTTCTTGAGCGATGGCATGACCGGAAGACTCTGAATGAACTCACGAAGAAAATCGCTGGGTAAAGGGATAGGATGCATGTCAGGGGATGGTCTTGATGTGTAGGTGTAATCGTCGTTGTCGTTGGCATCCTGCCAATCGGGAGTACGAGGAGAGGGAATGTCCTCTGGAATGGAGGCTGGGCCACAGAAACTTTTCTTCAGTTGTTTGATGTCCTTGACGATCTTGGAGAAGGCCGGGCGGACAAAAGGGTCTTTGTGCCAGCAAACTGATAACATTTCTTGAAGAGCTGGTGTATAGAAACGACAGGGAGGGATGTTTGGTCGATCATTTTGTTCTGAAAGTTGGGTCCAAGTCAGAGGCCACATCTTAATATGAAAGCGAGGAAGACAAACCGGTCACGAAGTGGCGAACATCGCTGTCATTCGACAACGGCCATGGAATGCGGCCCATGCTCAAAATCTCCACGCAACACATTGCAAAACTATAGACATCCATCGCGGTCGTTAACTGACATTGCCCACACATGAGCTCGGGCGCCTGCCAGCGAAGTGTGCCATCTTGGAGGGAGTCAGTGTCTGTGTTTGATGTAGTAAAGAAGAGAGACTGACGAGGTGGAGAGGTCCCGCTGATCCTAAACACCTCAGACTTCATCTCGCTTTGACCGAAATCCGAAACAAGGCATCGGATTCGATCGTCCACAAGAATATTGGCAGTCTATCGCAAGCTTCAGCAATGGATGATCGCGGGAATGGAAACAACCCGGACCTTCAGATCGCCGTGTAAGACGCCCTGGCTGTGGAGATAGTCCATGCCCTTTGCGATCTCGTGCATGAACCTGAGCAATTCGCCCTCCTTGCCACCGTATAGTCCAGGCAGATCCCCGCTCACGCTCGCATGCCTCGAGCGTCCACCGTTCCGAAGCACGCTCCCGGCGCCAACGACCGGCGTAAATCCCGGAAAGCTTGCGTGCCTCTCGCGCGCGCCCAACTTGTCAAGTGTCTGGTTGGCCGCCACCTTCCGCAGAAACTCGCTCAAAGAACCATGCTTCTCGTATGGGCACACGAAGAACCATGGGCCCTCGCCGCTGGCCCCACTCGCGCCGTACAGCTCCAACACGTGTGGGTGGTTGAATCCTTTCCAGATATTGACCTCCTTGAGGAAGAGCTCGCGCGGCGTGCACGGCGCAAGCACCTTGATCGCGACCGTCCGGTTGCGCCAGGTCCCACGGTAGACATCAGAGAAGAATCCCATCCCGATCTTAACATCGCGGTCGACCTCGTATCTGATAAAAGTTATTAGTCGCCGCGCGCACACAATTTGACGCCGGGCTCGCACCGCGTGATAGTCCAGCCCGGCAGCCCCAGCTCCCCACTGCTCATGCGCCGGAGCGCATCGATCCCGCACTCCATAAATTCTCGGTCGAGCACGTCGCGTCCTGACACAGCGTTGGTACCCATGCCACTGCTTCCAGAACTTCCAGAACTCGATGTTGTGATCGAGCGCTCTATACTCTGAGGGGCAAGCGTCGAGGAGGCACTCGCATGAAAAGGAGGCGCCTCGACCGGCGGCGCTGATGGGCTAGGCGGATTGTTCACCACCCCCACTCTCTCCAGCGCGCGCTGCAGCGTCTTGAGGGCCTCTGGCATTTCTTCTCGTCCAACCTGAGCACAACGGTCAGGCAGGCGACGCGAGAAAGTAAGATTGACGGACCTGCAGCACCCGGACCATATCCGCATCGCTGCTTTGACTGAGAGCGTCGCGCATGAGCGCTCTGAGGTCCGCCGTATCGTGCGCGAGATCAAGCGTATTCTGCATGGTGTGCAGGCTTCGAAGAGTAGGAAGGACAGCATTGGACTCAATGACATCGGCGTGTCCTTCGGGATGAACAGCCAACGACTTGTGGGACGAGCTGGGGGGAAGACCCGGGGTATCACTGGGAAGAAAGATACCCAAGCCATGGAGAGTACGAGAGGGGTTGCAGGAAATCTGCTGGCAGCGAATGACCGACTCGAGGAGAGCACGCGTATCGGACTCTCGACTGAGCTCGGCGGCTTGTACCTGCTTGAGAATCCGGATTTGGATAGAAAGCTGGAAAGAATGGTAAGTTTTTCCTCCAGTGCGGGAGAGCAAGCACTTGCCCCGAACAAGCTCAGAGCCTCCCCCAGCGCTTTATCGCACCCGGCGATATCCCGGAGGATCTCCTCCCGCCTCAGATAGCGTTTAAGAAACGGACGATGTGCTTGCTTGAGCATAAAATTGTTCACCCCAATGAACGAGCTTCGTATGTAAATTAGGTCTGGGATATGCAAACAGGTAACATCGCTCACGCAAGCAGCTTCTTGATTGGTAGCGTCAATTCATGCCCGACTTGGTCCCCGGCATCCTTGATTTCCTCGCGGACAGAGAGGAGAATCTCTGCGCAGCGCTCGGTAAGCCGGAGGCAGGCCAGTCGGTTGAGCTACATGGATTCTGATTAGAATTGCTGTGGCGGGCAGGCAAACACTCACGTCGACACCTTGGACGCTATCCCAGATAGCTAGAAGTATATGGGCAGCCGATTGCAACCCGGGGATCGGGACGGGGGCCAAGTCTAAGAACTCGGACGTTAGGAGCAACGCCTCGTGCGTTACGAGGAGAGACGTTCCCAGTACGTGGGTGGCGGCCGCGGTGACGCGCTACGACGACGAAGTCATCAGCTAACGGAACATGATGGCGCTACGCGTCAAACGCGCTGGAAGGAGAGAAACATCTCGAGCAGAGACTCACTTTCTTAGTATGAGACCAGCCATCTGTTTGTTCAGAAGGGATGGTTCCTTTACGCCTTGGCGGGTCCCTCCATGGGCGAGGAAGTGCCTCCTCGCGAACATTGCGTCCCCACCAGGAGGGCGACGGGGCCGGTTCGGGCTGTTCACAAGCCTCAGAGGACGCCACGGGGGACAGCACAGTGTTTGGGCTGATCGTGGCAGCGAACGAGGTATGTGCCAGGGACTGAGAGCGCGAACGGGCGAGGAACGATGATGTCGGCTTGTCACTGTACTCGTAGTGTGGCATGGCGAAGTCGGGGAAAAACCCGAGCACAGACGACATAGGCGAGGTGCGAGCAGTGACGTTCGCGAGTTTTGCGACGCGATTCGGGCCCTGGGCGTATGCTTGAGCTGAGAGTATCAACGGCGAGCGTAAGGTGGAGGTAGAAAGACCACGAGGGCGAGTGGCTGAGGACGACGGTGAAGTCTCCTCCCTCAACGTCACGGTCGAGGAGGAAGACAGCATGGACGGCGGAAGCGGGGGTTTGTGGATGGGGATCTGAGCGGTAGACGGCATGATGAAAGGCGCGTTTTCCTGCGATTCAAGGGAGCACTGAGGAGGAAGAGGGGACGGCGGAGGATGTGGGAGATGGAATGTCGGCGGGAGGAGGAAGGAGTCGCGTCGATCGAGTCGACCCTGCGTCGCGCTTTTTGATGTTTGCTGGCCTACATGATATATGCACAGGCCACGGTCGTAGCTACAACGCCGCCCGTCCAGTATATCCCATCCAATGCAGCCGGCATTCTTTCGTGGTCCTTCCCGAGCAGGTCTTCTAACATTCACCACAACGTCCACTGTTCGCAAAAGTCCGCGGACACGATGAATCCATCGGTCTAGGACGCTCCAGAGTCCACTTCCCTCGGTGCTGCAAACCTCGAGGACAAACGCATTCTCGGTCCGCTTCAATCGAGGGCCTTCGCATTGCAATATTTTTCCGTCCCAGTAGCACTAGTCTTCTGCGAGATAAAACTTGCCGTCCCGGAAGGAAAGGTAGTCTCAGCACGTTTGCAGTCTTGAAGAAAGCGACTGTCAAGCGACTGAGCTTGCGTTCAGTTGACCGTCATGGTTGTTCATGGTTGTTGGTTGGCATCCGTTTGCGTGTACAAATTTCAGGGTCACAAATATCTGACAGGGCCTCTGGAAACGGGAGCAGCCCTCTGGTGAAAACGCTATGCAAGTCGGAGGACCCGGCGCACAAGGTTCTGGACAGCCTCGACGCCAATCCTGCCGACTCGGAAGAGAAGACCAGACCAAGTCAGTCACCGGCAGCGTCGGTGAGACCAGCCCTTGACTATCAATGGGCCCTTCTGAATGCGGCCATCGGCTAAGCTCGAGGAGGAAGCTGCACGTTGCGCTGACCATCGTGGACACCCGGGCCCCTTGCTTTGAAGAGAGACAACATCGAAAACGAGTTTACAAGCCCTTTCTCGGGGCTCATGTTGTTCGCTCGCGGTTTTCAGGACAGTGCGAGCTACCTGGAGCGCCAATGCGTCTCGAATCGAGTCCAACCATAGCAGGGTGTGTGTATACGCAATCCTCTCCATTTCATCAAACTTCACAGCCTGAGACATGAACCTCGAGCTCATGCGCCATCTATCGCCCCGTGTCAATGTCATCACTGTCATCAGTAGGGCCAAGCGAGCTTCGGGCGTTCAAAAAGAGGTCAGGCTCACAGAAATCGCCTCCCCCAGTGATGGAAGACATCGACCACTACGATATTCCCGTGTACTCTGCAGTGAAATTACCCGTACAGCATGGAGGACGACGGCGATCCAGGAGACCATGGAGCTGCATTGCTTACATACTTTGCCCTACAAGCACCTACTCATCACCCGTAGGCGCTGCCCCCTTCATCTTCGGCTCCGAGGAGGAAATCGATGCTTGTACGCCCCCGATTCTCATGTACGGTGTCTTCCGTGCGCTCCGCCGGGCCGTCGTCCCGCCCGCATCGGGCACCTCTAGCTTCATACACTGGTCGCTGAGATGTAGGGTTAGAACTTAGGGGGACCGTGGAGACCCATTCTCATTTTCCCCATCTATATCGAGAGCCTGAGGGCCGCAAAGAGAGACCCCTCCACGTCTCTTTTGCACACAGTGATTTATAAATTGTTTGCACCCGCCATCCCTATTCATCTGCTCGACTGTCCGTCGGAGCTACTATAGGCTTGGGTCTGATCAGCTCCCAAGCACACCCAATCAGACCCAATCTCCTCGCTAATTTGTATCACGAGTCGCGATGATGCAGCAGACTGTTAGTTGCCAACACCTGTGTTATGTATATATTGTATCTCCATCTGGATGCGAGCGGTTGTTGGGAGTTGTATCGCATGATGTCACGAAGCTGACTATTTCTCTCCTTGCCCCCTTGCGCCAGATTCATGTCCTGAACCCTTTCCCTCCTCCCGACATGCCTCCCGTCGTCGAACTCGGTGGTAAACCACCTTGAAAGTCTCCCGTCCATCGCTCATCGTCGTCCAGATCCGCCGGGCACCCCCAAGCCCAAAACGCCCATGATTGCAGGCAGCGTCATCGGCGGGATAATGGGTCTCGCATATATCATCGGCTTCACTATCTACTTCGTCAAGCGCTGCAAGCGGAAGCGCCTCCACCGTCGCATCGCCGCCGGCGAAGCCCAGCCAAAAGAGGAGCCCGCACCTAAGGAGCGCATTCTCGTACCGCCCGACCCAGCAGTCCTTCTAGGCCACAATCGACCTGGGGAGGTCATCGTCGTCGATGAGAAACACCATCACCACCACCGCCAGAAATCCGCTCCACGCGTCAATGCGGGCGACTCGACCTCCAACCTCGTACGCCCCTCGACTGACAATAGGATATCGGAAGAGGTTACCGTGCACATCAACGAGTAGCTTCTGTTGCATTGTGATCCTTCCGTTCTTGCCAGTACGCATCTCACTCTCGTCAGGTATAATATAGACGCATCAACCTATTTCCAATCTATTTTACAACATGGCATGTACTACAAGTCTCACGAGGCGTTCGAGATCAGATCAGTCGCAGTATGCACCTACGCTGGCGGGCTGCGGAACGCTCAGCATACATCAGGTATCAAGCGCAGTCGCACTCACCGCCACATCACGCGCATAGCGCAGGAGAATACCTCGCTTCACATTAAGTGTTCCCTTTCCAGACGCGTTCCACAGCTCTTTGCGCCGCGCCTGCTCCGTCTCATCCACAAGCCAGTTGATCACCCGCTTCTCCGAGTCGATCACGATCTTGTCTCCATCCTCGACGAGCGCAATGGGCCCGCCGAGCCGGGCCTCGGGCACGACATGTCCGATGATAAACCCTCTTGATGCGCCGCTGAATCGCCCGTCGGTGATGAGCGCCGTCGACCCGCTCAGGCCTGCTCCCGCGATGGCGCCTGTCGGGCCTTGTCAAAAATCAGTCTCCGTCTTGTATACGAATGTAGATGACGAGATACCGAGCATCTCTGGCATCCCAGGTCCACCCTTTGGACCCTGGTAGCGGAAAATCAAAACCATCCCCGCCTTTATTTCCCCCGCGCCTAGCTTTTCGAAGAATGTATCGAGGCTTCGATTATAAGCAGAACGCCTTGAACAACAAAAACAGCTCCATACCTGTCAAAGCATTTGGCCGTTCCCTGAAAGCAAATCAATGAGCGTGCAGCTGTGGGGTGCGAACGTTAAATACCTCGAAATAGCCCCCTTCCTTGCCCGTCAATTTAGCTACCGCAGAGCCTGGGCACAGGTTCCCGCGCAAAATCGTCAAGTGACCCGTCGACTTGATTGGGTCCTCGAGTTTGCGGACCACATCCTGGTTGAATTCGAGCTCGGCGACGTCCTCCAGATTCTGAGCGAGGGTCTTGCCCGTTACGGTGAGCTGCGAGCCGTCGATGAGATCCGTGTGGTTCAAGAGGTACTTGAGGATCGCTGGCACGCCCCCGACGCGGTGGATATCTTCCATATAATACTTGCCTGACGGCCTGGAAGGCGGGGCGTCAGAAAAATGGGGAATATATCGTGATCTCGAACGAACTTCAAGTCGGCGAGATACGGCGTTTTGTCAGTGATCATCTGGACGTCGTCGATAGTGAGCTAGTATATCGTCAACACTGGCGTGCAGCTGAAAACCGTTGGGTTAGGGATATGACATACCTCGATATCGGCGGCGCGCGCCATAGCAAGGAGATGGAGCACCTACATACGATCGATGAGATGAATGAATTCGGGCATGGAAGCATACAGGTCACATACAGCGTTGGTCGACCCGCCGAGAACAGTAACGATGACGAGTGCATTCAAGAACGACTGGCGCGTCAGGATGTCTCTGCGTGTCTCATTAGCTTCTCCTCAGCAGTGAATAGTGAAAGATCCGACCTCGGCTTGATATCCTGCTCGAGCAGGTGCTTGAGATACTTCGCAGCCTTGATACATTCCTGCACCTTCTCTGCGAAAAACTTAGAGTCAAGCGCGTCGCGGAATCGTTGGATACCGACCAGGATACAGCGCGGGCGTGCTAGAGGAGTACGGCAGGGACATCCCTATTGCCTCAAGCGCGGAGCTCATGGTGTTTGCAGTATACATTCCCCCGCAGGCGCCGGCGCCCGGGCACGCGTGGCGCACTACATCGAAGTGCTCCTCTTCGGTAACCTTTCCGATTGTGTAGGCGCCTAGTGCTGCGTAAACATTCACGAATCAAGTAGAAGGATGGCACAAACCGTAGGACTCAAAGGTATCCGAGATGTTGACGGTTTCTGCAGTAAATGAGTATTGATTCGGCCACAAAGCAACGCGGGGCAGTGCTTACCGCCTTTCTTGTATCCCATGGACGGGCAGTCTGATAAATGTTCAGGTCGAAGTTCGCTCGAGCATGTTTCTATTCGTTGACGCACCAACGTGGCGGGTCCCGGCCTGGATCGTACCCCTAGCGAATATCAGCAACTAAGCAAGTACGACCTTGTTCACCCACCCATATACAATAACGGTGGGACGATTATGGCGCGCCGCAGCCATAAAGCACCCCGGCATATTCTTGTCACATCCTGGGATCGCGATATTTCCATCGTAATGTTGAGCCTATTCGGCAGGGCTTCAGCACTCAGCTTAGGTCCTTCCGAGACGGGGCAAAAACAAACCATCACGACAGATTCAATCGAGTCGGCGATGATATCACGACTGGGCAGCCTAGAACGCGGAGACTAGATAAGGATAGTCTTCTGAGTGCCATGCGCACATACGAGTATCGCATGCCTGAAGAGGTCCACGATTCAGAGGCGGAAGCATAGGTTGATTTTAGCTCACCATCTGTCCCCATCGTAATGCCGTCGCTGACACCGATGGTGTTAAAGATGAGTCCCACCATATCTTCGTCTTTGCATCCGTCCTTGACATGTTTTGCGAGGTCCATCTATCGAGTGTTCAAAGCAGATACACTGAGCCTCCAAGTTCTCGTACGAGGTGAGCGTTGCATGGGTTTCCTAAATTTCGTGAAAAGGCTGGAGGAGTATATTGACGGTCGACATGCCTTCCCACCAGATGGGTGAAATTCCGATTTGCGGTTTGTTCATGTCCGCTTCGGTGAGGCCCACAGCGTAGACTGCATCAAATAGAAATGAACAACAGCGATCATCGTGGACCATCAACTAACGCATAGCTTGCGAGCTACCTCGCTCCTAGACTGCGTCAGAAAGAGCTCATTTGCGGGGGAAACGGTAACCTTTGGCTGGGTGAGTTGCGACGAAATTTTATTCAATTTCGCATTAGTAGGCGCTGCAGAAGGTGCGGTAGGCAACGCATGTCTGTTCAACAAGTCAGCCATCAGCGCCAATCGCGCTCAACGATACCTGCATCTGTACTCCCGCTGAGGACATCGTGGTGTGTGTAGACTGTAAAGCTGGCGTTGAGCCCGCGGCCACGGTCAGCTGCAACAAATTGAGAGTCTGGGGTACGGCCCGTGCGGCTTTCCGGGCCGAGGAGAGCAGCCAATCACGTCACATGTAAAACTAACGCACTGTTCGTTCATGGTGAAGTTAATACAGTCTCTTGGTACACGTCTACGGACCGTATACTACAGGGTCAAAAATCGAAGCCCGCTTTGCGGAAGGCATCGAGAGTGGCCCGGCTCTCGGTCGACGTCATTCCTGCAAGGTCGGGCCGTTCCTGGGGATACGTTATTAGTGGGATAATTCCGGTCCCGGTGACCGGTGAGCTGCTCACCATGGTAAAAAAGGTGCGTCGCAGAGTGAACCAAAGCTGTTCGCTCGTCTCGCCGCCACCCGTGGACTCTTGCATGCTCAGGGCGCTCAAAAAGTGCTCAGCCGCTTCTTTGTGTGCTCCGATGTTCAAGCCTGATGTACGAGTCATTGAAAGCTGGGGTACAAGCAGTGAACCTTCTTACATGCCACACCGACATTATATATGGCGCGAGTATAGGTCGGTCGCAACTGCAGTGCCTCTCGATACGCGCCTAGCGCCTCTTCCGGGTGGCTGCCGTTCGAGAGCGAGGACCCCAGCCGGTTCCACAGGAGGAAGTCCGTCGGGCGCACCGTAAGCGCGGCTTCAAAGCAGTCCTTGGCGCGGTCATACTCGCTGTTCGTGTAGAAGAGTATGCCCAGCGCGATCTGCACGTCGGGATCCAGCTCACCGCGGGTGTGCTGTGTGCGTGCGAGATCGAGGAAAGCCTCAGTCAGCTTCGCATGAGTGTCCCATGTCGAACTGGAGGCGACCGCCGCGATGGTCTCCGCGGGAACCGGGTGAGCCGGGAAGCGAGAGCGGATCCAGCGGAGTAACATAGCGTGCGAGGCCCGGTCCATGGACTCGTTTGTGTAGGATATAGCCAGCGACTAGGTGATCGTGAGTCGGTAAGAGCCAGCAAAAGAGGGAAGTAGATACCAGCATCCCGACACCGGGAGCACCTGCCGCTTCCCCGCGCTTCACCCCTTCAGTGAGAGCGCGCATACCGGCCTCCTCCCGCTCGTCCATATTTCTCGTCTCACCTAGTAAGATCCAGGCTTCATAACCACCTTCGCCCAACTCGCCCTTCTGGATAGCAGCCTCAAGCAACAGCGAAGCCTCAGCAAGGGATCCGTTCTGCTCCAAAAGTGATTTCGCTTCGGCGAGAGGGGAACGCGTCGATGCTTCTGGGCTAAGGTACTTGTTGTTTTGATCTAGGACATGTTCGACACGTCAACGACCAAAGTAAACAGCGTATATGCGTACCAAAAACATATTGACTGAGGACGGGTATCCCGTCCGAGTCGAATTTGAGCGCCTTGGACTCTGACTCCGAAAAATCGCCAACACCACCTTCCCATGCGTTTTGCATGGCTGCCCCGTAGTCATGGTCCAGCTCATCCCGTTGAGCCGACATGAGCTGGTTGAATTCCGCCTCCCACTTTGCCATTTCTTCTGGGGGCGGAGGCAAGTCCGAGTTCTGAAGCTGATCCCACACCCTTTTCCAATTAATAATGGATAAGGACGAGGTATGCAGCGAGTGCTCGGACCACGAACCTCTTGAAGTCAGTCGTGTCACGATCCTCCAGCGTTGTTCCAGCAAGAGTCTTTTCTAAACCTGTCGCATCATCTACTTCCTCGATTCGCGCAGTCTGACTTTCTGTTTGGGGGTGGGCAGCAGCAATCTGCGCAAACGCAGCTTCAAAGTCGGCCTCGCGACTTTTGCCCTTTCCATTCATCTGAGCGGGAAATGCCTGCGCCATTCCGGAGCCATACATGCCCATCGGCATCATACCCCCATATTGGCCGAGGGATGACATGTACGATGGTCGTTGCTGGTCTGCCAAGCAGTTGGATATTGCATACATTCCAAAGGTTGTATAGGCTCACAGTCCGGGCGTTGCATGAGTTGCTGTGGGGATGGAGCGACGGAGGACGTCTGCGGGGCGCCAAACTCCGTCGCCCATCCCGCTATAGCAGCGTTGGTCTCAAATCCGCGCATATGCTTCTGCTGCTCCATGATCCAGCTCTCGTTGGCTTCCGACATTTGTCGCCCACTCATCTCGTGGAAGCGAGCGAGTTCCGCGGGATTTGGCGCGCCGAATGCAGAGCCAACGTTACTTCCAGAGTCAAAAAATTGTCGAGCCATCGCAAGATCATGCTGGCTTGCTCCAGCTGAAGATGTCCCAGGGAGTTGATGAAGCTGGTTCAAGTCAATAAGGAAGTTAATACATTCTTGCCTATCTCACCCGTGCAGATGAGGGACCTGCTACTCTGTCCTACAACTCTCGTCAAAAAAAAGGCCCTACAGACCTGATGGTAGACCTGACCTGCTGGAGGCTTCGGTCGCCCTCAGTGTGCTTGAGGACCTGGGAAAGCGGATTGAAAGGTACAGCGCATTCCGCGCCAGAAATGAGGCCCTCGAACGACATGGTACGTGGTAACAAGTAGTAGGGCAAGAGCACGAGATATGCCGTGTATTCCGGGCCGGAAGACGCTGTCCATTTGCAGTTGAATTTACACAGCTTGCTGCTTAGCTTGTACGCAGGCAGCACTATAGCTGGGCTTCTAACTTACATATCCTGTGTCTTATCCTATATGCACGCTGCAACACGTTATCTACCCCACGCCCATGGGCTCGGCTGCTGGCCCACTTCTCGTCCCATGTTTTCCCATTCTTCTGCTCGCCGATTTGTCCTGTCAAGTGTATGGGCATCTCCACCAATCGGTGCCCCGCATTCGGGACAACTAGAGCGCTCCATGGCGCCTCCACACTGCAGCAGACGGTTAGCGTTTATCTCCAATAACGATAGACCGAACAACAAACCTCCGTGATAACGTAGGTATGGCCTTGCGGACACCTGTAGAAGTGGCCGGTGTGCGAAAAGTTAAGCGCTCGCACGACCGCCATCCGCTCGTCCAAGGAAAGTGGCTCATAAAATACGTCGGCTCGCACATTCCTGTCCAACTTTTTCCATTCGTCAACAATCAGTCGGCCGGTGGTAGAAAAGTTCTCTGGGAGCCACGTTTGGCCATCGTTTGGCAATGCCACGATATGGTCTCGCATGGTGGAGTCAATCATGCCTTCTGCATCCTCGGTTTGACTCGCAATTGCGACAAGGAGCTTTGGACGTTCTGCTTGGAACTTACCGCTCGCGCGGACCATGTCGAGATTGAATCTGAAGCGTTCGAAGCGCGCTCGCATAATAAGTAGGGTGCTAGTCGTCATTTGTTTTCGGGACTCGGAGTCTTGAGCAATCGAAAACGCAAGCTCTGCGTCGTGCAAACACGTGTCGAGGACGAACAAACCAAATGTTCCCCATTTTATGCGGTCTTCCTCCGAAAACTCTGTACCCTTGCGGAGGAGCTCCTCCATCCAGGACCTTGCAAGATCGCCAATTATGAAGCGCAGCTTGAGAGTGGCCCAGAACGCTTCAACCAGGAAGCGCTTGTCTGCACGGGGTTGCGGCTGCCCAACCTTCATCCTCGCCATACGCAAAGCGTGCTCGGTGGGTCTTCGGGGTGCGTGGGCAGGATTAGCGACGGCGACATTCATTTCCTGCTCATACAAGCACGAAAACGCTGCCTGCCATGCCTTCAAATGCGCGGAGCGTGTCTTAGCAATCTTCATCGCATTCCCGTATATTGTGGTCAAAAGACGCGTTGCGCGCTGCCAAGCCTCTGCAATGGCGGGGGAGACGGCATGAAATGTTGAGCTGGAAGGAAGGAGGGTTTCCAAAGGGGCCGGCATGGGTGGTTCTTGTGGACTGATCAGCACTTTGGCCCGCGCTTTGGCCCGCGCCTGCCGTTGTTTCTTGGTGCTGGTACCATTGGAGGGAACCTTCAGGCGCTCGCTTTCTCGTTTCAGAGCGTTCACTACATCGCTCTTGACGATCCCTGACATGAATTGTTGCAGTTTGTTGAGACTTTGAGTCATGCTGGACATGATGTTCCGTTCGAGTATGTCTAGATCGGCGGATTTGAAGACACGGCCGTATCGAGGTGAGGTGATCGCCACTCGACATGTAGGACAAACGGGCGGGGCCCGTGTCTCGCCTGCCGAGGCGTCGGGTGATCGCAGTCCAAGCCACCTCCCGTCAATGCTCTCTCGTGTATAAAAGTCGTTCATCCCGCAATGCCCGTCCAGCGTCTCGACAGTGAAAACGTGACCGCACTTCGGGAGGGTGATGAGCAGATCATCCAAGCCGGCGCCGTCTACGCTCGGATCGACATCCTCGAGCGTCCGATACAAGACCAAATCGACGACGTTTTGCTGTAAATTGTTCGGCGCGCAGGTGGGACATATCTGAATTTCACAGTCCTCTCCGCATACTGATTCGACGAATAAGCGGACATGACCGATCAGAGTTCTAAGGAATACCTGAAGGGCATCGATGACCACAACCCAAAATCCTTTTGCATGCCTTGTCGCATGGCAATCGGGCGCAGACCTAGCGATGGAGAATGATGGTCAGTCCCGCGTCCGGTCAATTGAAGGGGAGACATCTCACTGCTCCGCAGGGTAGTGGGCACTTCTCGTGAGGGCAAACCCTAACTCGGATATCATCAATAGTCTGTACCACGCCACGATGTAAGATATTACCAAGTACAGTCTTTGAGGCAAGGTTCGCATGGGGTGCTACAATATCGTTGACAACGCGAATGGGAGCACTCCTGTCTGCACTCCTGTTGGCACGCCGTTGCGCACTGATGGTCCTGGGAGCACGGCCTGGAACAGCGGTGTGCGCAGAATAGCAGCTTCTCGCAGTAATGCTCATTGTGTTTGGCCCGGTTGATTTTCCCTTCCGCGGGGTGATTGACCCCCTGGCATTCGTGACATCTGGAGTTGCATGTCCGTCCACAGCACTCCATGACTCCCCCGCAGGCGCTTGTGCAGGACGCCGTAGAGGGATCTTGGAAGCATCTCATTTGAGCGGAGTGCTCGCATGCAGGGAAGTCCTTGCGAACCAAGACGCTGCAAGGCACTTCATCGAGAGAGTTCAGACGATAGCTAGAGAGAGAGAGAGAGCTATGGATCAGAGCTGCCTGAGACTCCGGAAGGGGACTGACCATTCAAGTGAAGCAACTCGGTGCCCGCAAGGCAATTCGACGTCTGCGACCGGAAACATGCATTTTCCACAGTCATTTGAGCATTCCTTATGGCAGGGGTGATTGCGGGCGCAAAGACGCCGACAGGGCTGTGGACACGAAACAGTGACGTGCTTTGGATCGTCAGGGTGACACTAAGAAGCGGACTCAACGAACTGGAAAGTCGGCTCGATCGGGAGCACGTACCTTGAAGTGGCAAACATGGCCGCATTTAAGTCGATAATTGCAAGGTTCAAGGCAGCCCCCTAGACGAGCTATCAACTCTGGGAGCTCTATGACAATGGTTGGGGAACACGAACCGTCCGGCGCAAACAACGGCAGCGTCCCAGGCTGGGAAACCAGTTTGATAGTCGCTGGATGCCTTTGGCATGAGACTGGAAACGCATTTCCGACGGAATGGATTTCCTCCAACTGCTCGACGACCGAGCGCCACATCCGGCTTCGAGATGCGAGCTGGGCTGCGTTGCCCAGAATGAAAAGGCCTTCTTTTGCCCGCGATAGCGCCACATTCGTTCGATTTTCAGACTGCGTTCGTCATTCAGGTGTGTATCAAGAGCAGTGATGATTATACTTACGGCCAGAAATCCGATGGTGGGTCGGCCATATGCCGGTGTTACGTCCAGATCGTCGTTTTTGGATCCTGCATTTCTAACTGTTGACAGAATGATGATCTGGGCGTATTAGTATAAGTACCAATTTATAAACGCAGAGCTAAAAGCCGACTCACTTTGGCCTCCTCTCCTTGATAATTGTCAACAGTTCGTAATCGGACCTGGCGGAAGTTCAAGTACATCTCGCCCTGATGGCCGGTCCCCTTACCCGTTTTGTCACTTGCACACGGGATACTTGAGGGACATCGTTTTCCTCCAGCTCCTCTTCTTCCTGTTCAGCCAAGTTCTCTTTATCGCGTCCATCGATGATTACAGCGACCTCGGTGCCGAGTTCGTCCCTGACGCGAGCAAGTTGACCTAAATAGGCACACAAAACCACAATATCTCCATCGTCAGAATAGCACCCTTGGCTGGAGGCCCGTAAGCAAAGATTTTGGTGTGCCCATGTTTCAACTTGCCGAAGTAGATACAAGACAAGATCTTTAATCATCTTCACCTGTTTCGTATATCAGACAGCCGGAGATATCTAAAAGCCTGCGAAGAGTTACCTCGAAGGTATTATATTTGCTTGAGGATTCATCTCCTCCGTCATTCTCTCTATGCGCATGGGAAAAGAAAAATACGTTTTTGGACAATCCTCGAACGTTGGGATATGAGTGAACAAGTTCATGGTCTTGTAGCGCAGGATATAAAGGCTTCCTGATTAAGTTCGAGATGGTCGGTCGCATTCGCCTTTGCACATTAATCTGCGACATCGCTAGCCCGTTAGTGGCCAATCTCTCCATCAAGCTCATGTCAAATTTGAATATCTGTTTCCCGCGCTTGTTGTCCATCGAAAGAGCTGTGTTAGATGGTCAAAATTTTGGCTTCCAGCGGATATGAAAGCAGGGCGCAGGCGTACAATAGTTGTTCAGCGTGGGCCGTAGTTGAAGCGGGTCTCCAATCAGAATGAGATGTTCCACCGACGGCACAAGACTACCCAAGACATGGGCCTCAAGAACTTGCCCCGCTTCCTCAACAAGCATAACACGAGGAGAAAGACTCTGGGAATAATCTTTGAATAATCGTTCACTAAGAAAACCATATTTGATACCTTGAGCAATGACGTCAGTTTAGCAGCCCCTAGAAAGAGTTGGTTGTCTGTTGCTGGATGTAAGCGTTGGGCTTACCTGTTGTAGTGCACCCAACGATGTGAATATCACTCAGAAGTTGGCGCCGTATCTACCAGCATAATGAGAAAACATAGACTACTGAATTGACAACCAACCTCGTCCTTGCTCTCCTGATGTTTCTTGAGAACATCTTCGTGTTTACTGCGAAGCGATTTGAAGTCGTCGAGTTGGTCGTCGTGCAGTCTTTGGCGGATCTCCGCCGACCAATAAGCATCTAATCGCTCTCGTTCACGTCTGGAAAAGGACCACATGGTACCATCGGCCAACAGAGTTTCGAGAGGGCGATTCAAGTCAGGGACAACAGGAGTCGGACCGCCAAAGAATGCCGTTGGATCCTCAAGATCAGCTATTTGCACAGGCGGAACTGGTTCTGAGTCGGACTCGGAGGGAGGAGGCGTCTGACGATGGAGCACAAATGCAATGCTTCCTCTCTCAGCAGGCCGCGGACGAGCTTCAACTTTATCTGGTACCGACACGGTCCATTCGCGCTGCCAGGATTCTTCCAAGATTTCTTCATCCTCACTGCTTTCATCACCTATGTCCTCTGGGGTGACATCAAGATCGAGGGATTCTTTTGGTTCCTCTCCTCCATCTAATGCACTGAACCTATTCTGATTTTCAGACTTGTGCTCCTGTTCCGCTTTGCGCGCAGAAGTATCCAGAAAATCCAGATCGGATCCACGCCTCCAGTATGCGTACATGGAGTTATCGTCCGCTTCGGTTTTCCCATGTTTGCCAGCCCGCATCCAAGTCGAGTCCTCGTCGTCTCGGAAGACGGTCCGCAAAATTTTGACCCATTGCGGTGGGCAGTACCGCAGGTGCTCGAAGTGCTCGGGGTATTGAATCTCCAGGTAGGACTCGAATTGGGCGGAGGTCACAGTCGCTTCCACGAATGTCCGCATCAACACCTTGATTTCCTCCTGTACACTCTTCAAGTCGCGGTAATGTTTGTGGAATGAGCGATCCAACCTCGATTTCCCAGCAACCGTTTCAATGGCCTCCATGGAGTACTGTGAGATCTTTTCGTCCGCAGAGCGCGAGCCGAGCCGAACGACTTTATTTGTGATTCCCGCGTCCAGCACAGAGGTGAGCATGTGGTCGAGAGCGTGGTTCGTAAACGCGATCAGAAGGATGGGTCTAACGTCGTTCGCAAGCAAAACTCGCAGGATCTCAACTCCAGTAAATGACTTCCCAGTGCCCGGCGGTCTAGATAATTTATACTCGTTATATAAAGACGATGCCAAGACAGAGAGCGACGCACCCCTGAATCATAGCAAGTTCTCTGGTCAGTGTATCGACGACGGCTTCGCATTGGCTCTCATCGAGCCTGCTGGTCTTGAGTTGATTCCGGACGAATGCGACGGAGATGGGGTCCGAAACATCGAGTTGTAAGTCGCTGATGCCCGCCGTGGAAGGGAATAATGATGCTAGCTGGAATGTGAAACCGGGAACAAGGGCGTATCGAGGTGGGCTGATAGTTTTCGAAGTTAGAAACTCGCGGTTCCGATGCACAAGGTAGTCTGCGAAGGGCAAGGACTCAGGTTCTAAGCGAAGTGCCTCCAGGAACGGACGTATCGCCTCGAACATGACCGGTGCCTCCACAAGGACTTTGTTCCCCGTCTGAGCCAAGTCACGATTCTTGAGCGCGTTCAATATGCGCACTTCAACCGTGGGATCGAAGAAAACGACACGGACAGAAACACGGGTGTCGCCGTTCTCCTTCCGTGCGGAGTCTGTGAGGTCTTTCAGAGAGCTCGCAAGGATACCCAGGTGCACGTCGACCATCTGTCCAGTTTGCCACACCAGCGCAACGAGCCCGCCTTGGATGAGACGCTTCCCGCTCATTCCCTCCCAAAATGCGGCGCGTGCACGCGATTGTGATTGCCGAGCACGGCCCGGCGGCACATCAATTGTAATGCCCACAGCAAGGCCGCGCCAGTCGGGAACCAGCGGCGAGAACGTCACATTGGTGTACACATTGAACATGACTTGATCCTGGCCTTCAGTGTGCCCGCGGTATTTTCCGCCTCGCGATTTGATGAGTTGCGATAGAACCGTTTTGGTGGACGTGTTCCCCAAATCATCGCATACCAGCTGCACAGACGTGCGCAGTGGAGCCGTCAGCTCCTCCCGGAGAAGCCGAAACTGAATATCCAGCAACCTAGCCACACCTTCGGCTGGTAAGTGATGAGGGGCAGCATGGAAATTTCCGGGCAAAAATGGCGGGAGACGAGAAATGAGCTCGTCGTGCGTTGGTGCGATCCGGATGTCCTGTATTTCCGAAAAATCATTATCATGGCGGGGACCGAGGGGGCGAAGAGCGCCTGGCCCCTCGTAGATGATGTTAAGATCTAGCAGCGACGACACCCTCGTGCGTGTTTTCGGAGAGCCCGAAGTAGGGGGAATTTTGCCGCTGATTCACGCGATCGATTTTATCTTGTTCTCGATCTATAATGGCGACAAGACGATAGACTTTGGTACGGAGATGTGTAAGAATTTGATCGCGGGTGGTGGAGTTGACCTCTCGAAATGGGTCATCAAATGTCGGAGTAGACAAGCATGTTCCTTCAATCCATTTCAGGGTCCACGTCTGGAGGTTCCGCACCGAATTGACAAGATTCGGGTAAGTAGTCGTTGCGTTTTTGAAACGAGTCAGAATCCTTCCGAGGAGAGGATGAGGCTGGATCACGCACAAAAGAAGAGGCAAAACTCACTCAAAGAAAACTACAGCTAGTGATGAAATGAATTGACTGCCAACCGGTTCTTTCGAAGGAGTAGAATCATTGAAGGAGCCGGCATCCATGCATTCCTCCATGCACTTATCGAGGTTTTCGCTGAAGGTGTCGAAGTGATCGAGCACACGCATGTATAGCGCGTTGATCAGATGGCTGAGAGTACTCTTCACGACAAATTCTGAAGAATAGAACTTCATGGACATGAGAGGATAGGACGAATATTTGGGGGAAAAGCCCACTTTGAGCAATGGAAGATACCCTCTTTGAAAAGAAAGTTGCGATTTACTCGATCCGGCACGACTCGAGACCGACGACCAATTGAATATATCACCCATTCGAAGAAGGCCATTACCCTTCACATGATTCACAAACAGAGACAAAGTCTCTGATTCACAAACCAAACTTGTTTGATCGCTTTGTGTCTTGGGTGCCAACTTTGTCCGGCAAAACGGCTTATGTAATACTCACGCAACTATCGGCCGAACCTTCCCGGCCGCTTGTGATTTGCTGACCACTGTACAGTACATTATGCATAACATCTGGACAGACATATTCTCGCGCGTCCAGTGCGCAAAGTTTGGTTTGTGCCGTGCCGCTTGTCGGCCATCCCACCAGTCATTGTGCTAGAGTAGCAAAAAATGTCTCCGATTTGGCTTATATAATCTGCACCTCACGTGCACATGCCACATGTGCCGAACTCCAGTAAAAATTCTGCTCATCCCGCTAGATTATGGCTTGTATGCTGCAAGGAGCCCGAATATCAATCTGTCTACTAACCATCAGTGTAGTGGTATGCTCAACGAATTGCAAGCTTCCTATGGCACTTCCAATGTCTCGCCAGCTTCGCCGAAGGACTTGCAGAGGACCGGCATGACCAGTAGTGTTTGCCGGCGGCCGCGGCTCGGCTACGGCAGGCTCTGGCAGCTTCGGCTTGAGCCACGGCTCAGCCTTGGATATGCTGGATGGTCTCTATGGCCCTCCTCCAGGACTTTCTATTCTATTGCAAAGTCTTTGTGCCCTTGCAGCTTCATAACATGAGCCAGGGCGCTGTCTGCGACCATGAAACATGTAAATCATCATGACCAAATCGGGACGCTAGCTCACGCTTACCGTGATCAACATCTCTCTCGTCTCGCCAGCACCATACCTTCCATCCCACCTCGATCCGACCCTGCGCACCTTGTTTTTTGAGCTCTAAGCTATACTTGCAAACTCTGAACCCCAGATCCATGGCACTGAAAAGATTGTCAAATTCCTTGACAATTTCCGAATCAGTGGTTTTGGCTCGAACTGGTGCGCTCCAGGTCATGCGAGAGATGCATCCTCTGGGAAATGTTCTTCATTGTTGCTTGCACACCATGACCCCTTCCATATGGTTGAGCACAACGGTCAACCCCACAGTGCTGCAGCTTGCTGCCCACGGATCAGCGCGAGGGTGTGGCTGAGACTGAGTTAAGGGTTGCTTCCTTGGAGGGCCTCAAGCATCTTGCAGAGGGTGTCGCAGTTGCCGGAGGCCAACGGCTCATCGGCACATAATCAAGGGAACAATTTGTGTCGTGATGTCCACAGTTTGTCCCGTATTTTTCCAAGGACTTGGGTGCAACACCAATGAAGAAGATGCGGGAGGCTTGAAGTCTTTGTTAGTGGGTGCTATCAACACGAAATAATCATACTGACTTGGGGCTCACTGCGTTCACTGCTCATACAAAATTGATCTCACTCTATATTTCTTGTCGTTCAAGTTCAAGTTTACAACTTTACATGTACATGCTTTGTACGTAGAATTTAGAGTGCCATGCTATTTGCCAAGCAAAATTATGTATTAAATGAACTCTGTCATCTCTTCCTGTTTGTGCCCCGCCGCTTGCCGGCCACTACCTTTCATTGAGTCAGCTATGGGATCAGAAGGATGCGACACTTAATCACCGTCGCCAGTGAAGTAAGCAGGAGGGGACCGTCTTCCGGCGCCTATTGAGAAAGAGTGAGAACATGAGTTGTACAGAAACCCTCATCAACTTACCCATTGTGGGCCGGATGTGTTGAGCGACCCCAACAAGACGAGGAATCCGTATATCTCGAATGTTGTCCTGAATCTGAAATCGTCGCGAAGATATCGTTTGACATGATTGTGAATCTCGTTTGGAGACAACATCTTTCTAGGGGCCGAGAAGAAAACATCCGTTCCGGGAGCAGTCAGTCTAGCGAGACCTGCGGGGGTTAGGAATGGAGCTAAGGAGTCTGGAGTTGTCAACGCCACAGAGGGTTGGGGAGTAGTCGAGGTAGGTAGCGATGGGTCTCGAGTGTGTTCGAACCGGCAGTTGAATTCATGACGGCAATTGCCGTTGGACCAGTAGAAATTGCAGACTCCTCTTGGTGCTTTGGAAGGAGGGCCTTGTCGATTCGGCTGGGCTCGTTGACTCGAAGGGCCATCGTGAGAGAAGCTACAGTTGTCTCCCCGACGACAGCCGCCAGGTGTATTGTGGAAGCGGCAGGGGGGCATGGTTAGCTAGGTGGAAGGCGGAGAAAGTGTGGCCTCGCGCTCTTTAAGAGCCTTACTATAATTGGCGCCCAACGGCCATTCATTTCGAAAGGTGCTGTTACCTGTTCTAAAAAAAGAGAGAGACACGATGAGCGCCCTAGGGAACCCCAGATTTCAAGGGTGGGACAGTTTGGTCACGTCTCTGGCAGTGGCAGCTAGAGTAGTAGGTGGCAGGCGTTGGCAAGTCGAGGCGACGGGGGCACGTGCTCGCGTTCGCGCCGAGAGCACCATCATATTTGGCCATGCTCCGACCACAACGAACGGCGGCGACCCTTCGCGCCTTCCTCCGCGCATACTCCTCCTCGCCGTCCCCCCATGCCCTCGTCTTCCTGGAGCAGCGCCAGGGGGTCATCGATTCCGGCTCTCTTTCCGCTTTGACGGCAGCAGAGCAGCTAGGGGGGCAGGTCACCGGCCTCATTGTCGGCGGACCAGAGCACGTCAAGGGCGCTGTGGAAAAAGCCAAAAAGTAGTCTATCTTCAATCAGTTCGCGTCCGACTGACCCGCCGTTTTGCAGGCTGAAAGGCGTCACGTCGTTGCTTCACTCCACCTCGCCCCAGTACTCCGAGCCAACGGCAGAGACCGTCTCCCTTTTGCTGGAGAAGCTGCTCTCAGATGAATCTCCGTTCACACACGTTGTTTCCGCCCACACCGCATCCGCAAAGTCGCTTCTGCCGCGCGTCGCCGCGCGCCTCGATCTTCCTGCTGTGTCTGACATCACGTCCCTCGAACACGACGCTGCTGCGAATAGCACCACCTTCACACGGCCAATATACGCAGGCAATGCTATTGCGACCGTCCGTGCGCCCTCGTCAATTCGAATCAAGTTCTTCACCGTCCGCACGACCGCGTTCTCTGCTGCACCATCAACAGACACGGAAGCGGAGGCCACTGCTCTCGATCCCGTTCAGGTGAACGACCCTCCGACACAGCACATCCGGACGCTTTTAACAAAGTCTGATCGTCCCGATCTCGGTGTCGCCAGCCGGGTGGTGTCAGGAGGTCGTGCGCTAAAGAACTCAGAAACGTTTGAAGCAACCCTTTACCCTCTAGCGGACGTCCTCGGCGCAGCAGTGGGCGCTTCCCGCGCGGCGGTCGACGCAGGGTATGCCGACAATTCACTCCAAGTTGGCCAGACGGGCAAGGTGGTTGCCCCAGAGCTCTACATGGCATTTGGCATATCTGGCGCTATTCAACATCTTGCCGGCATGAAGGACTCCAAACTCATCGTTGCTGTAAACAAGGTATTCTTATCCATTCTCAAAGCCGTCGCTAGTATCAAATGCCAATTTCCAGGATCCGGACGCACCTATCTTCCAAGTGGCAGACGTAGGTCTGGTCGCGGATCTCTTCGAAGTCGTTCCAGAATTGGTGAAGAAGCTAAAGGAGTGAGTAACTGATTCGCATATCTTCAAACGCAAGGCAGGATGAATAAATATGATTATATTTTGCCAATAAACATGTTGCCGAGCATTTCTCTACCGGTCACTCTGACCGTATGATACAAGGTTGGGAAATCGAGCGTCGAGGTGAAGGTATCCGCCAGTCCAAAAGGCATCATTAGAGGAATCCAACCTGCGCCGGGCGTTAGCAAAGGCTAAGGATAGCAGCCGCGTGCGCACCTCTCGCGTATTCAAGCGCAAAGCATCCTTCGTGCATCTTGTACTGCTTCGCAGTTCCCCGAGGGAGGTAGTGCACCATGCCCGGCGTATACCGCTCCATCTCCAGCGCACCGGGGCTGAACGCCCACTGCTCCCCCTTCAAGATATGGAAGTAGTCATCGGCGGTGTGGAGCCCAGAGTGCCCCTCCGTCCCGAGCGGGGTCCCAAAGATGATGAGGTATTCAGTGATGCTTGCGTGGATGATGTACATAGCACCCATCGCGCCGCCTGCATTGTTAAACAGCCACTCGCTTGAGTCGGTGTTGAGGCGGATTGTTTTAGTGGGGTAAGTGAGCGTGAGGTTAGTGACGATATGCTGGATCATCCCGCCAAGGTCGTCCGGGTTGGATGCAATCGCGGCTTGTGCGAGCTCATGCAGCTTCGTCGGGTCTAAAACGTACCACCGCGACTGGCAAAGGAGAAGACTGAGTGCTGGGCCCGCTAGAAGGGACATCTACACACCTTAATAGCATCTAAAACCGCTCCGAATGTAACCAAGAGCAGAAAAATCGCAACGCGAGGACCCCATTTAGTGAGAAGGTTCGGGGACTGGTGAGTTTCGGCACGCGACTTCGCTTTTCTGCTTGCAGGCATGATCAAAGAAAAAGGGCGGGAGACGGAGATGGCGCGAGAAAATTCGTCGGTCGTACGACATGGCTTTTTCTGTCACTGTGTGCACCTCGATGATCAAAACTCGTAAGCATAGACGCTTATCATATGCTTATGACTACAAGGATATGGGAACCTGAACGTTAGTGCACGACTGTGTCCAGAAAATCGCGCCAGGCAGACGAGAGAAGCTGGAGCCCAAGAGTTAAGTAGCCTTGGTGCATGAAGCCCATGAACCAGTGATATCAAAGATACAAACAAGTCATCGCTTCCCAACAATTCCCATTTTCTCTTTTCTATGGCCGCTCTTTTTGGCCGCCTGGGACAGCGACATATAGGCATAAGGATCCACACCTCCCTTCTTGACGTCCCCGCCGGCTTTCTGGGGAACAATAAGGCCCGAGTCAAACATGCGGACAGGGAATTTTATGCATACCTTGGCTTTAAACTCATGTCCGAACTTGGGCGCGTCTGCTCGCCGCTTGGCCTTTTTTAACTTACCCGCCCCGGCGTCTCCATCACCCATCTCCACGTCCCCTTCGGCGTCCTCGTTATCTCGTCGTCTCTTCTTGGTATCTTTGTTGAATTTGACGCGTCCGTTGAGACCCCTCGTGAATCCATCGACCGACGTCATACTCTCGCGGTACGCGCTGCCAGCAACATCTTCAACGGCAGCGTCCGCCCGTCCGCTCTCATCGTCGACTTCGTCGATGATCATTTTGCCAGTGTCCTCGTCCATCTTGAATCGTGCAGCATCTTGTCCGGGCTTCCGCCGGCGATTCGAATTCCCATCTACGGAAATGTCAACTTCGAGACCTAGGAGCAAATATGATTCGAGCGTACGTGTAATCCGCGACGCAACCCCCTGGAGCAGGTCCATCGGCTCATCGTCGTCCATACGGATTCGGGCACCCTGCTCAACGCCCTTCTTTTTTCTAGGCCCGGCTGACCGCGCTTGTTGAGGCTCGTCGTCATCACTATCCTCCAATTCACTTTCACTCCCATAGAGAACATCCTCAAACGCGTCACCCGCACCCGCAGCGGGCTTTGCGACTGGCTCGTCCTCTTCCTCCTCCTTCCCGTTAGCCTTCTTCCTCTTTGCCCTCTCCTTCCGCTTTTTGATATTCACGAGTACCTTCTTGGCCTCCTCTTCTCCCGCACATCCATACACCTCATCCCACCCGAAGCGCCGCAGCATCCTCTCGAAAATGTGCCGCACCTTCGCCTTAAAGTGGTTCTTATGATCGTGTGACCAGGCGAGAAGCGCAGGTACAAGGGTGGGAAGGTGCGGGCGCACGAGATCGGCAGGAAGGGTATGGATGGCGAGTTTGACGAAACCGAGAATAGACTTGACGATTTCTCGATTTGCGGAAGAAATGAAGACGAAGAGTGTACTGAGAATCTCAGTGTGCATGCTCATAGGGATGGCATCTGTTACATAAATCAGTGGCGGCCGAAGCTCTTGCAAGGAAAGGCGACCTTTGAATTCAAAGACTAGGCGGGAGATGGCAGTGACAGTGGCGCTGATCATATGCGGGCTTGCGCCAGCCAGACCACCGGCAACCATCGTCATAAACTCTCCAATATTTGCAGCAGCTAATCAAAGAGATGATGTCAACAACGATTAGGAGAAGACAAGAATTGCGAACCATCCTCAGCGCCATCCTCATCCATACCGTCGATCAGGTTGCGCTTCACCACACCGCCCTCGCTCATCTTCCTCCCCATTGCAACAACAACCTCAAATGCAGCAGTCCTAGCCTTTTCTGAGGGCTCCTTTGTTCCTAGGACCGCCTCGGGTATGAGGGACGGTATTATGTGCATGGCAGACGATGGAATCTGCGGAATAAGAAGCGAGAGGAGGTTGAATCGATCCTGGGGCTTCGTCAGGATGCTAATACACTACACTGCGGCGACCGCAAATTCACCTTCTTCGCGGCAGGCGTCAGCCCGTCGGCTAACTCATCTAGCTGCTTCAATACCACCTCGGCATCAACGACGACTTTCTGCGACTCAAGCAAACGGGTAAGGATCTTATAGCCTCGTTTCTGAACCCCGTTATCCTTTGCGCTGAGGACGGAAGCCGAGAGGCAGAGTTGGAAAAGTTGTTGGGCGTCGGCACGTGACAAACTCGGGAGAAGGAGGAGAACCAAGTCCTGCGTCGTCGCAGCCTCGCTACCACCCTCGATACTGCTGCTGCGGTGAGGCTGAACAGGTTGATTTGCGAGATTAGCCTTCAAAAGCTGGACAATCTTTGCTTGTGCTTTCGCAATTTCCTAGATGAGACAATGAGCATTTAGGTGCACGATGAAATTGCGACACACATCCTCTCCAGCAATTCCAGCCCACGCAGTGATAACATCTCCAACAATCCCCCTACTATCTCGCCCAATGCTTCCGAAGACATTAAAAAGGACAGGAAGCCAGCTCTCAGCTTGAGTCCGAAGATACGCAACGTTCTGTTGCGCCTGGTCCGCCGATAGACAATTGGGATTACTCGGCGCCGGAGCCGAGACGCCGGAGGCAACGGCGACGTTCGAATCGACCACGACTTTGAGGGCCTTCAACACCGCTGGACGAAGCTCAGGCTGCCCGTAAAGTAGTCCCGATAGCAGCGCAGAGAACGTGGGGTTCAAGGACTACGTGTGGATGAGGTTGGTGGCGTGTGGGCCGTACTACGCAGCCGACGCACCTCTTTCAGGTCGGGGGTGACCCAGCAGTAGCCTACTAGTCCTGTCCAGATTTGTCCGATGAGGACGCTCCAGAGCTTTGCTTGTGCTTGGCGATCCTCTGTTTCTGCCGTCTGTTGCAAGGCAAACATCCGTTCGCTCAGGGGCACAAAGTATGAGACGAAGTGTGACAGTGGCGATGGGTGAGGCTGGGGAAGGAGGGGCAAAAGGTAGGCTCGGGGCTCGCGTCCCTCTTGTCTGGAAAGTGCATGAGCGTTTGAGTAAACTCATGATTTGTTGGCATACCTGTCTTCGGGCTCGAGGTTGAGAGGGAGTGCGGTCAGGAGAGCTTGCGGACCAAGGATGCGCATTGCAGCCGCGAGCGTGGCATCTGCATCTTCCTTGAACTCGAAGCCTTTCTGTATCCTCAAATCTCCTACGTGTTTAATCAACGGCAGAAGGAGAGCCTCAGCAGCGCTCTTCGTCCCATCTACTTTATGCCGTAGATTGGTGATAAGCGAGGAGATTATGGAGAGGAGCTGCGGAATAGCTCCGGCGTAAGACAACGAATCCAACGCCTTCGTTGTTTGTGCGATGATCTTTCCGAGCGTTGAACGCGCTTCGTTCTCAGCAAGCGCCGAGCCGACCATGGCCGGCGTTATACATCGAGTGAGAAGATCCAGCGACTGGGCAGCCGCCTTCTTCGTTTGCCCATCCGCAGATTCGAGGAATGGCCATATTGTTTTCCACACCCGACCCAATTCAGCAGACGCCGCGTTACTGTCGGCCGAATGGTAGGATACCATTGCCGTCCCCAGAACTTGCAACCATGCAGAGGAGAGCGTTACGTCGGCCTTGGATGGCGGTGACGCCAAAACGGCTTTCAGAACATCAGAGATTTGATCATTCACGTTGACCGACTCGTCTTCAATGGGAAGGGCGAAGAGTTCAGAGAGGATGGAATAAGAGGACTGGGAAAGGTACTGGTTTCCTAGGCGCGGAAGGGTGAGGAGGAGGTTCGTGATCGCAGGAAGAGACTAGCAAGGGTTGAGACGATAGGAGGAGGAGATTAGAAGGAAATATTCACTGGAGGTGGCAGGCTCGGAAGGACGGGCCGCAAAAGTGCGAGGATATGAATCGCAGAGTCGGCGGCGACAGGCTCGGCGGCCTTTGAAGACTTTGGTCGCGCAAAGGGACCGGCGCTCACTTCGGACAACGCAGACTTGATCCACTCAGTGACCCGCTCAGCATAAGGGTGGCGAGAGAGGGGCGCCGGTGGATTTGCAAGGACATCCCTCACAGTATCTGCTGCCTTCCTCCGGACCTTGGGTCGCGGGTCGAGACAAAGTTGGAGGATGGACGCGAAGGTTTGGCGAATGCCCTGCGTGTCTAGCTGTGATCTGTCCAAACACAGGAGAACGACGTTGTAAAGCGACAGCTGGGACCGCAGGGCCGGTGCATGCTGTGTGAGCGATGGAAAGAGTGGTGCGGTGAGGGCAAGGATGGTGTGCAGGTGTGTGCGCACGACTGGGTGGGGAACAAAAGGTGCTACCAGCGCCAAAAGATAGAGCTCTGCGGGGAGGATATCTCCCTCTTCAAGCCCGAGATCGCCCTTTTGAACGGTGCTATCGATGGTGGTCAAGAGCGCAGCAAAGTAGGCGGTGGGAGATTGCTCAGTGCGCTGGTCGCGGAAAGTGGACTCGAGGGCGACGAGGAGAGTTGCAGGGGTCTTTTGGTGGGACAATGCCGAGCTAGTGTGGGGTCTTATCTTCTGTAGTGAATTTTCGAGTTCCATGTCTGTGGCCAAAAAAAAAAGACCCCATCAGGACACACTCCTCGCCGCATCGCGGCCCGAACAGGCTTGGAACAGGCTGCTCTCGAACTTGAGGTCACCGCACGCCGGGAGATTCGGCGGCCAAATAGTATGCCTTGCAAGGGCACCCCGACTCCATGGTAAGTGCTCAGTTCTGCGTACCGAAGAGACACGACACGCTCTCCGAAGGTCCTATGCATTAATCCGGTACATATTCCACGCCCTATTACATAAACGCCCAGCTCACCACTCAAAAGACTGCTATTTCGCTTCGTTCTCAAAATCTTCTACGGTTCAATCGTGGTCGAGGGCACAAGCAACATTCCCAAGACTGGCCGACCATGCATTGTCTGCGCCAATCACAGCAACTCGCTGACAGACGCGCTGTGAGACCAGCTTGTCCTCTCCGCATACAACACCCATACCCCTCTCTTAGTCTTATGGTTGCCTCCATTCCAGCCAAGGTACGAGACAAACCACATAAGCTTCCGTTTTCATGTGGACACGGACAACAAGGAACGCAACATGTTGCGTTTGACAGCTAAAGCGACGCAATTTGGGCACCGGACATTTACTTCTTGGCTTATCGAGTCTGCAGGGACGGTTCCCATGAAGCGCAGAAAAGACTACACTGAGGGCGAATCCACAGTACGGAATTGTGCATCTTCGTTCACTTTTCAGTGAAACTCGCATAGGATAATACCGACGTCATGCAACATCTGATGGAGGCACGAACCCAACCGAGTACTTGAATTCGTCCTCATTCAGTTGTAGGCGCTGGAACTCGGAGATGCGATCTGTCTATTCCCGGAAGGAATGAGCAGATATCACCCCACCATAGCCCCGCTCAAAACCGGAGGTCGATCTAATATCTCTGACATTCACGCTTTGTCTAATATATCCTGACACAGTTGCTCGTCTGGTCTCTGACGTGTTAACGCGAAACCGCAATGATCCCGATTTCGAGATATCAATTCTGAACTGTTCCGTGACATACATGTGAGCAAGTAGCACAGCAGTTCTAGTACTCTGCTCATGGTCTCTCCAGGCATCGCCAACATTTTCGCTCAGATGTACTAGTAACTTTTCATCCACCCATGACGTTTACCCCAAAGGTTAATCCTCGATTTATTTTACCGTTACGGAGCTAATTTGTGCTTCCGATAGACACACCCAGAACTGCTAGCTCCTCTGGATTACAACAATGTTCGGCTGCTAACAGCGCGGATGCACCAACAGGTAAAGAGCCACTCATGAGCATGTGTCACTCTAATCCAGCGCAGATTAGTTCAGGGACGATTGACTCCCCCTCTTGGGATCTTGTACGAGTAGCCAAATTGGCCGCCCGAATATATGTGCCTTTGGGCACCCGCATGAGCCTCGGAGACCACGTTCGCGTAGTGCGCACCTTTCTCGAGGCGTTCAAAGCCGCGGAGGATGGCCCCGTGGATGAAGAGCATCTCGAAGAGGATGAGAAAACGCCTGCAGAAACCGCTGAACTCGCGGAATTGCGTCTTGATCTGAACGTGTGTCTCCGAATCTCTATCTGCGTTTTTTGGTTCTCTGATGTCCGCAGACATACCAGGACCAACTTGTGCGTTGGGGTATCAAAGATGACCGAATCCGCCGCCGACCCCTTCCACGGCACACCATCCTTTCACGAATGATTGTTCGGCTCACTTGGTCTATCTGTCTATTCGCCATATCATTTCCCGGTCTTATGCTCTGGATACCCGTGTTCCTCACCACATTCTATGCAGTCCACAACTTCAAAAAAGTGAACATCTCCTCTCTTGCTATCTTCGCGTACTGACTTCCTTTCAGACTGGTATGTTCCCTGCCTCCGTATGTGCTTGTTTCACACAATTTTTGGTCCAGGGCCAGTTTTCGACACATGGGATGAAATAGCGCAATATAAACTCATCTATGGCCTCTTTTCTGGAATTGCAGTGTGGATTGGTTCCGCCTTGATAACGTTCCCCTTCACGATGGTTACGTTTCTTCTTGTGCCCGCATTGATGTGGATGACGCTCCGGTGGCTGGAGGACGCCGTCGCTGCCTTCCGCGCATTCACGGCATTGCTACGTCTCTTGCTTGTCGGAAAGCCGACACTTCGGGACATGCACAGTCGGCGGGAAGATCTTCATGCGCGGGTCATACGACTTGCGGTCCAAACAATCGGTTTGCCAGAGGATCCGGAGGCGTACTTCGCGCGCCAAGGCGGGAAGGAGAAAGGTCGTGTGAGGGGCCGCTGGGAGTCAGGATCCAGGTATTTTTCGATTAAGCGCCGCCGGAAAAGGGACTGGAACGAGACGTTGCGGCTCTACGACATCGTAGACTACCCCAAGGAAGAGTAGGTACTTATTGTATCTGCGTTGCTGTGTTTGACAGTATATAACCCTTATATATATTATCATTATTAGCCGATGGTGAGCGTCAATCGTCTCCAGCTAAATTCATAAGACTTAAATAAGGTGAGTACAGGTTTGAGATACAGTTGCATTGACAGAATTGTCCCGGGACATCAAAATGGTCGCTGGGGTGTCTGTGGTTGTGGTCGTGGCGGGATCGCGAACGAGAAGTCTGGCATTGTCGGTGTGGGTGATCTGGTACCAGACGCAGCGGCATAGTATCGAAGTACGGTCGAAGAGCTCGTCGTAGTGCTATCCGAACTCGTGCGGGATTGGGCAACAGGAGGCGGCACATTTATGCGCGGGGGTCGCATATGTGAAACTGAGGATGTCTCCTCCAGTGCGCTACTGGGCGGGATAGCATGGGCAACGGGAATGGCGGCTGCAGGCTCGCTCGACTCATCGTCCGTTATCCAGCGAACTTTGGCATACGTATCTGGTGCGAGTTCTTGTCTGATCTGCGAGGCGCGTTGGCGCTTCGGCCACACATATGAGCCGGGAGATGATGGCCACTTGGGTGTGAGGGGAGTGCTGGGAGATGCGGGAATGGGAGGTAGACCGAGATGGAAAGGCTGGTAGCGCTCCTGTTGTTCATCACGCACAGCGGACGCCATAGAATATTCTGATGCTGTCGACTCCAGCGAAAGGACTGAGAGGCCACGTTGCAGTTGCGCTGCGTTGGTTGGAACCGCATCGAGGACAGCAACAGGCGGTGGAGTGGCGACAAGAGGATATGCTGTGAACGCCGATATCGGAAGGGCGACGTGCGTTGGTTCTCGATTGCCTAGAACCGGATAGGCTGTGAGGGGGGATCCTGGAACTGCGATTTGAACGTGGTCGTGATTTTCAACAGCCGGGTATGCCGTGAGCGGTGACCTCGGTGGTGCGGCTTGCGCAGGATCCCGATTCACCACCCGAGGGGGATGATATGGCAAGCGAGGAGTCTGGTCTGGCAGGGTTGTCGTTCCGGCCCTCGACGCCGGCCGCTGGATGTCCCTCATCAATTGCATGTAATTCGCCTCCTGCTGTCTAACCTCACGAGCAACCAGGTCGTGTTTTTGAGCCTCGCGATCTTGTAGAACAGTGCGAGGGGACAATTGGTAGATGGGAAGTGGGGGTCGTGGGTGCGTCAAGGACACCACAGAGAAGGCGGACTTGTCAAACGCCCCCTCTGCTATCTGGCGTTTGGATCGTCGGTGAACATAGATGACAGTCACGACGAGAGTTATTAGGAAGAGAAAGCCTCCGATAATGATGGCGATGAAGACGGCCGGCTGCATATGAATGCCTGACTTATCCAGAAACTGTAGAAACATTTAGCAGTGTTATATTCAAAGAATGACCGTAGCGCACCTGGGCAAACATTAAAGGGGAAAAAAAAAAGTAGAATATATAGAACGAAGGTGAAAGTAGACGCGACGTAAACCAGACGACGCGACGTATAAATTAGTATGAACAAGACAGGTCACTGGCCATGGAGACGGGGGGGCCGGGACCGATGTGGGAGGGATCAAGAAAGGATAGGAAACTTGTGATGAGTGGAAAACAGGATCTGGATGATGAGATGTGTGATTGTGGTGATCGTGGATCACACTGCGCAGCGAGGAAGTCTCTACTAGAAGTCTGTGCCCAGACTGGCCAGGACAAGCCACCCTTGGCCGACCTTGACCTCGTTTGAGGACATGCCAAGTTTTGTTCCATGGACTGGTTTCAACATCGGATGAGCGAGAGAGCGATCGGGTGTGGCAGTGAGGTGGCGGTGCACACATAGCCGACACGTGCAGCGGCAATTTTTCGAGGGCCAGAGCCGTTTGCTCTCCTCCTCCTCCCTCTGGACCAGCGGTGTACGGATAGCTGATCGACCGCCATCAGCCTAGATCTACATTCATCTTCTGCTAATACCTTGTATCTCGCCGCCCCAGCGATTTGTACTTGACAAACCTCTTGGTCTCCCTCTGCACTTGTATTCATACCCACTAGATGTCTCCTGTCGCAATGCCTGCTGTGGAACAAACGATATTCTCCCCGTACATTGACGCCCTCCGGGCAGCCCCTACCGCTCCAGGTGAGCTTAGACCCCTGCCAGGGTCACTTAATGCTCACAATCATACACCTCAGAGGCAAAGGGTGCCGCCGATCGGATCGCTCGCGAGGTCGCAAAGAATGGCCTTCAATCTCTGGAGTGTGTATATCCTCACCTTAGCCGTCCCATACTGATTGACTTCATCCAGAGAGGCGAGCTTGCTAAAGTCCCTCCATGCCTTCGCAACCAACAAAAAATCCGGTTTTGAGCGCGAATCTGCTGGCATCGCCTTCCAATCGCTTGCCAATATCCTCGGTTCCCCTGTGGGACCCCTTCTTCTCCCGTCTCTTCCGGTTCTTTTCGAACTTTACATGGACAAGGGCGACGTCGTCCGCATTGCAGCTGGCGCTGCCGTGAAGGCCATTCTCAAACTATTCCCACCCGAAGCGACCCGCGTCGTGTTCCGAGCACTTGAGGACATCCTGGATAACGGGAAATGGCGGACGAAGGTGGGCGTGCTAGACGCTTTCCGATCCTTCGTAGCTCCCGCCAAAGACGCAGTAGCTGCTGAATTGGCGAAAGTCCTGCCCAAAATAGAGGCCACCATGCATGACACGAAGCAAGAAGTGCGGTGTTTTAACCCATACTGGTCTTCTACTTACATGGTCTCGTTTAGGTCTCCACCGCCGCAATAAAATGTGCCACGTCATTGTGCACGACCCTGGCCAATCCCGACCTTGCTCCCCACATTCCGGTGCTCGTGAAATGCATGGCCAACCCAGACTCGGTTCCGGCCTGCATCAAGGCTCTATCGTCTACCACATTTGTGGCTGAAGTCACAGCACCCGCTCTCGCTGTTCTTGTCCCTCTTCTTATTCGTGCTCTTAACGACAGAAGTATGGAAGTTCAACGGCGCACAGTCGTTGTTATCGACAATCTTGTTAAACTCGTGCGCGACCCCAAGGTTGCCGCCGTTTACTTGAGCCCCCTCGTCGAAGGCACAGACAGAATTGCGAAGGGCGCTGCTTTCCCCGAAGTGTGTTGCTCATCTGACTTACCTTTGTTTCGTTGTCGTCTGATGCCGTTTCACAGGTCCGCGCTTTTGGCGAATCAGCTTTGGAGACTCTGCTCAAATCTGGCGCATCGACTTCTGGACCTCCCTTGACATCTCGAGACGTCGAAGGCGAAACGTCTGTAGCACTGTCCGCCCTTCTGACTTTCCTTCCCAGCGAAGTTGCATTCGTGTCACCCACTTCTCCAAATGGTCCCCACACCCCCAGATATTCCTTACTCGCCCGCTCACTTACCTTCCAATCTTCTATGGTGGCGGATCTGGTGTATGAACGGCAGTTTGGAGATGTCAAGGTTTGGCAACGATGCGTCGGCGTCTACCTTGAGCCATGGGTAGGTGTCGAGCAAGGTTCTGCGTTCGCCAAGGCAGTCCTCTCCCATTTCTCAACCATTGATCAGGTAGTTTTGCTCATGCGTCCACGCCTACCCAATTAATCTTGTTTTCCAGGCGAAACATCAACAGGTCAAGGCAGATGACGCCGAGGGCGAAGTCCTCTGTGACACGCTCTTTTCCTTGGCCTACGGCGCCCTTCTGTTGTTGTCGCATACCACTCTCCGCCTTATCCGTGGTCGTCGTTATGGTATCCTGGGAACCAACGGCTCGGGGAAGTCCACGTTGATGCGCCAACTCCGCGACGGTAAAGTCGAAAATTTCCCTCCTCAAAGTCAGCTTCGTGCTGTGATGGTCGAACACTCGCTGCAGGGAGAAGACGGATCCCTCACAGTGCTTGATTTCATAGCGGCTGGTAAGCTTCTACATTCTCTGTAGGGGCAACCGTCAAATATGTTTACGTCCTCTAGACCCAGCTCTGGCCGATGTGTCCCGCTCAAAAATCCGAGACCAACTAGTGGAGGTTGGTTTTGACGATGCAAGGCAGGCTGACACGGTCGGCGGCTTATCCGGTGGCTGGAAGATGAAGCTTGAGCTTGCAAGAGCAATGTTGTACAATGCTGACCTATTGCTTCTCGACGAGGTGCACATGACAGTCTCAAGTCTCTGTGGTTTAACTCACGAAACCATCTAGCCCACCAATCATGTCAATCATTTCTCTGCACTTCGCATTTCGTACTGACCAATTGTCTGGTTAGCTGGATCGCATGTCTGTCAAATGGCTTGAACAGTATCTTATTGCCCACACCAATGTCACCTGTCTTATCATCAGTCACGACTCCGGGTGAGTGTCCTTTCTATGAGAATCGGTCGTTCTTGAACTGTACTTAGGTTTCTGGACAATGTTACAACGGATATCATTCACTATGAAACAAAGAAGGCGCGTATTTCACATTACTATCTTTCAGATTGGTTCACGGGTCGCGTTTAGTTGGTTTACTATCCCGGAAACCTATCCCATTTTGTCTCTGAACACCCGGAAGCAAAATCATACTACACCCTTGCTGCCACCTCTGTGAAATTCTCATTCCCGTCGCCTGGGTCGTTGATGGGCGTACGCAGCAACACTCGCGCGATTCTAAAGTTGTCTGGCTGTACATACACGTACCCAGGCAGACCTACGCCGAGTTTGTTCAACGTCAGCTGTGCGCTCTCATTATCGAGGTCCGTTGATCATGTGCTCACTTCTGCTGAATGTACTTATTTTTTGTTAGCCGTGTCGGTGTCATAGGGCCTAACGGTGCTGGCAAGTCCACCCTCATCAAACTCCTGACGGTTCGTTTCCCACCCTCCGCCTTTGCTGATCCAGTTACTCAAACATGTATACCGTCCAGGGCGAGACTGTACCCCAAGAAGGGACTGTTTACAAGCACCCAGCTCTGCGAGTCGGCTACGTCTCTCAGCATGCCACGCATCACATAGGTACGAACCTAGGTCTTTCTTTCGGGCGTCATACAATTGAATCGCAGAGCATCATCTCGAGAAAACGCCGATCGGCTACATTCAGTGGCGGTTCCAGGATGGACATGACCGTATGTTTAATCTCACTCACACTCGTAAGCTCTGAAGTGACTGAGATGATCATAGGTGAATTGTTGGAGAAGGCCACTCGCGTCTTGACACCGGAGGAGAAACTTGTATTAGAGCAAGAATGGGTGGGCAAAGATGGATCAAAACGGAAGCTCGAAGTCAGTAACTGGTCTTTTCTATGGAGTTTGAAACTCACGCGTTTCGACAGATGATCATGGGTCGCCAGAAACTCAAGAAATCATTCCAGTATGAGGTCAAGTGGCGTGGTTTGGACCACAAATTCAACACATGGGTGGCCCGGGACGATTTGCTGAACAAGGGATTCACGAAACTCGTCCAGCAATTCGACGACCTGGAATCATCCCGGGAAGGTGCCGGCTCTCGCGACACTGCTCTCCATCTCGTCCGCAAGCATTTGGAGGATATCGGTCTCGACGGTGATATCGCCCAGTACAACGAGATTTCTGGATTGTCAGGCGGTATGTTCTCGACAGTCCCTTCATCGTCAACTCTGACCTTGTCCTTAGGCCAGAAGATCAAGTTGGTCCTCGCGGCATGTTTGTGGAACAACCCCCAGGTAATTCAATCATTTTTTCCTTCCAGGCCTATCTCTGACGACACGTTTAGATCTGTGTTCTCGACGAACCTAGTAATTTCCTCGACCGAGAAGCTCTCGGTGGTCTCGCTGTTGCTATCAAAGAGTGGGCTGGTGCTGTGGTTAGACCATTTATATCTTGACACCTCGAATTGCAGTGCTCATTCTCCTTTCCTAGGTCATCATCTCACACAACAACGAATTTGTGTCTGCATTATGTCAGTGCGAGTCGTTGCTTAGCCTACCATGCTCTCATTCTCTGTCTAGGCCCAGAAATCTGGAACGTCGATGCGGGACGGATGACACATCAAGGCAAAGCCGCAGTGGTAGAGGACGCATTCCTGGACTCCAAGTCGCCGAAAGGAAGTGGCAACAACACCCCCGCGAGGTCGAGACTTGGCACCCCCGCAGCCTCGGCCAACGGAACTCCGGTTGGCAGTGGAGCTGAAGACAATGGCTCTCCAAAGCCGTTTGCCAAGAGGAAGAAGAAGATGACCCGCAACCAGATGAAGGCACAGGAGGAGCGTCGGCGCTTAAGAAAGCTCCACTGGCTAACTCATGGTGGCCCCAAGCCAGAGGACACGGACAGCGATATTGACCCATGATGACTCGCGCGACTTCTCAATCCTTCAATCTTCCGAGTAATTATTTTCATGTCAGTTAATAGATTTTATAGAGTTTCGATGTGCCGTCATTGTTGTTTGGCACCATGAAGCTTTACAAACAACCGCCGGGCTTCCGAATAGGCAATTTTCGCAGATCACAGCCTCCCGCTCCAATCTTGTTTTCCCCGGTTTCTGCTCGGAGCGCCCCCGCTTTACCCACATCCGTGGGATCTGGCTCTGATATGAATTCATTCTGGACGTACGATGATAGCCGGATTCCAAAGAGGAATGGCCTTGCGGCGGAGATAATCTTGCTTGCCAAGCCAGCGGCTCTTCTAAGCTAGGTACGTTAGCTTCAACAATCAGTAACCGAGTTCATCCGCTCGCATCACATCGCTGCCTGCTACTTACTTCTTCTGTAACTCCCCTCGCGACGTGGAACGTTGTTCCGTCAAGGCAACATCCGACGTTCGTGTTTCGACGAAATGAAAAATGTTCAGGCGTTACTCCAATTGTACTCCATGGAATCTTTATGTCCTCTCTTTTCAGTCTGCTATGCGATCTGCTGCATACATCTGATTCTATCTACATACTGTAAGGTAACGACCCAGCGTCCAACGTTTAGATCAATAGAACAATAGGTGTACTGTAGGTAATAATAAGTAAGTACGTCAGGGACGTCCATGGGAAATAATGCTGGGATTAAAATGAGATTAAGGCACGTAAGTTAGAGAAGTCAAGAAGAATCTAGAATATGAAACATCAAGATAGTGCAAGAAGCCGCGACCTGGTAGCAACCGAAGGAGCGGCGGCTGTTTCAGTATCCGTGCGACCATTTTCGGGGATCAATCACTTCGTCTTGGCTGCGAGCGCGGCGATGCGAAGGCGGAGGCATCTGGGACGCCGGGGGATGAGATGCGCCGGCGGCGCCTATCGCGGTCTCGTAGTCGATGTCATCGATTTGCTCCTCGGGAGAAAGCGAAAACGACTGATGCGCAGTCGAAGATTGTCGGTTGGTTTGCCGCATCGACTGTCGCTTGTTCTGGAACCTTTGGGATATGCCGTTAGTTTTAATTTCCGTGAGGGAAATCAGTTCTCACCAGATCTGTACACTCCTCGGCGACATGTCCAGGGCTTTCGCCAGCGCCAGTCGTTCCTCTGTTGAAGGGAATGCCGTTCTCGCATAAGTTTCATTGAGGACCTTCAACTGATGGGCATCCGCGCGTTTCCGCTTCTTTTTCACCGCGGGCTCGTCGCTGCTGATGGGGGAGACCGGAGGGGGGGTCGGAGGGGATACGTGGGATGTGCCCCGGCGACCGTAAGGCGACACGGCACGGGGGTCGTTTGCCATGAGTTGGGGGGCGGCAGGAGCCGTAAACCGCGGGTCGCTGACATGATACCCGTAGGAGTTGGGGGTGGGATACGCTGCGTACGATGCCGGGTATGACGCAGTAGGAGAGCGAATGTGGTTATTGGGAGAGCCGTTGAAGGACGGGGCGCCAGCGTTGTAAGACGGTGCCCATCTATCGTCTCGTCCGGGAGCAGGGGTCGTGCTCAGTGGTGGCAGCCTGCGTAAATCGGACGGATGTCCCGGGGCCACGGTGGCGGATCGCGGATATGCAGCCGGATAGGCTGAGCTCGGATACCGACCGTCGTCGTAGTAGCCGTACGCGGGCTGAGGAGCAGTCATGGCTTGGAGCGGGTGGAGTTAGTAATTCACAGCGTTTTCATTCATCTCCGACTCACGGGTACTGTTCGTCTGCCATTGATTATTGTATGGCTGATTGTAGTCGACGCGCCCTTGGGAAGCACGGGGTTGCGCATACTGATTAGAGTGCGAGGGAACTGTACGGTGTGTCTGGCAAATTGAGCATTGCGGTACGATACTAGATAGAAAAACAGACCTGGAAAATGTGAGATTGGAAACGCCGAAGAAATAGGCGGTAGAAGAGTCCGCCCACCCTGTCCCGTCTGAAAAAAAACACCGCTCTGGTCCGCAGCAGGAGTTCTTGCTCGGTGAGTATTGTAATAACGATCATCCCGGTTCGACATAGTTAGCGAAGTAGATAGTAGTTAAATGGAAGAAGAGGAATGGGAATATTATGTAGCCAATTGCAAGTCGTCTGGAGTTAAGTATTAGGAAACACGCGGAATTCGCATTCGACGTAGTGACTCGGGGCGCTTGCGACGGAGCGATGGCAAATCAGGAACAGGGGAACGAGGAAGGCATGTAGAGAGCCACGAGGTAGGTGGCAGTTGAAGTAGGGCAAAGGGTCGGCGAACGCGTAAAGCACAGGTTGGTGCGCAGCAGGGAGCGGAAGAGAGGCTGGTTTATGGCTGGCTTGTTAACCAAAAAGCTTATTATTGTTTTGGCCGAAAGCGGTAACTTCGTGCGGGGGTTACGAGGGGGTCATCTCGCCGGACCTCAAATGATAAAAAACCTTGACGAGAAAAGCAGTGCCGGACACGAGTTCATTACGCTTGTCATTAGTGACTCGGGCGCCCGCCTCGTGTATGCCGGATGCAGGTCGAGGCATCAGATATTTATTATCTGCGAAATCGGCAGACAAAACGCGTCAGGGTTGGGTCGCAATGCTATGCGAAGGACACATACACGCCGGACCTCGTCGTGATGAAAAAGCATCCCTGGATCTAACCAAGCGCAGATTGAATCTGGTTTTCATGGCTTTTGAGGTGAATGAAAAACGTGCAACTCAATCTCGATGTGGCCGTGGAGGCCCGAAAGCATAAGGACGACATCGAAAGAGAAATGAATTCCGGTGAGCTCAGAGGCCGAATGCGAGCGCGGGAGTTCTGATTTGAGGCAGTGGACGAAGAGTGCAACGAGGCACACAAGCGACTTGTACGTACGATTGGCGATTATCAGGAGATCCCGAGGGTGAGGTCGCGTCTGGTGTACCCGGGGGTGGCCTTGTGTGGATCATGAACGGGTTCAAGCTGGATTGCGGCGAGCAGTCGTGGTTGTGGTTCAAAACATACAGGCGTATGTAAGCAGCCGCATTTGGCGACATGTGCCCCTGCTCTCGATCAGGATTGTCAGTCCTCTCACCATTATGGCCTCAGCCCGCAGGCCGCTCCCGACCCCGCCGACTGGCCCCCGCAACCCGTACAATGACTACGGCGGCCAGTCCAACTTTAGGCCCAATGGATACCCCTTCGCAGGCCCCTCTTTTGCACCGTATGCTTATCCCGAGGCCCCTCAGCATCCGACGACCTTGCCTGGGGGTACGCTGCTTCACAAGGGCTTCTACGATCTACTCTCGATGATTCCGACCCCTTCTCCTTCCCGTCTGATTTGGGGAGCTCCGGCCGCTGAGGAACCCGGTCTAGCAGGCCCTAGGTATGAACAGATCAGGCCGGGTGCTTCCCCGGCTATGGGCCCACCAGGGAGACAAGTTTCCCCACCGTCTAGTCCCGCGCCAGCTCGCAAGGCCCGGAGGATCAGCAAGGACATGGTCTCCCGGCCCACCGGATTTGTGTTCGTCTCCCCTGGCACACCCTTTCATCACTCCAATCCCTAACACGTAACAGACACCTCGTACATGCTTCGGATGCTGACCAGTTTCAGGCCCTTCTCAGCCGCTGGGGCCCGGACGGGATGGGGAAGTTGGGAGGTTAGCTTCGAGCACCATGCTATCGTCGTTTCTCATCTACTCCCAGATCCCCGCTGGGCAAACCCCATCAAGGATCGCGTGCGCCAGACGAATCAGGCCAGAGCGGTCAATGAAGTTGTCAATGCTTTGAAACCGTCGCAAGGCAGCAATCCATACGGCGACGGTCGGACCCTAGGGCCTCTGCGTGTTGTCAATGGCATGAGCACCACTACCACCTCTTCAACGTTAACGACGGCAGCTCGAGAAAACTTTCTGACATCGGCCCCTGAGGGATTCCCAGGTCGCCCTGGGAACTCTACCATTCGATGGGGCGGCGGTCTTCAGGTACATCCTGAAGACGAAGAACACTTGGTGGATACCTCTGAGCCCGAGGCAATGCCGCCGCCGCCCAGGAAGCCTATCACTCCTTCCCTTGCTACACTGGAGAAGGCTGTTTCTGCTCGGATATACTTCGAGAACTTGTACTTTCCGTTGTTCCGTCACCCTCCATCCCGTGAACAGCGTAGGCTGGCGATGGAGCGGGAGATGGCTGAACTACAGCTCAGCCATATGGCGAAGGAGAACCTTCGGGCTCGATGGCGCCAGAACGAAACTGATTACCTTCGCGACCGTAGACGCAGAATCGACGTCACCGCATTCCGGAAGCTCAAGACAATCGGGCATGGTTAGATTAGCAGCCTGTTCATCTTCTTGCTTTCTAATAACTCCCGCCTATCCCCAGGTGCATTTGGCGTCGTCTCACTCGTCAAGGAGCAAGCAACCGGCGAACTGTTTGCTATGAAGCAGGTTAGAAAAAATTCCCATATTACCCCCAAGTTACGGGCGTCTCATTTGTCTTTCGGCAGCTGAGAAAAACCGACATGCTTCGCAAAGGACAGGAAGGCCATGTGCGCGCCGAGCGGGACATCCTCAAATCCGCCTCGCTCGTCAACTCGGCTGGCGGAGCTGAGTGGATCGTCCGCTTGTATTACAGCTTCCAGGATCGCGATAATTTGTACTTGGTAATATTTTCTGCTCAACGACAAGCTCGACCCCCCCGCCCCCTTTTCTTCTATCTTTATTTATCTTGATAAATCCCTCCCCGCTCCATCTGCCCTCCACCGACGTATCGAGCTTGACATCTAACACTCATTTAGGTCCTCGAGTACATGGGGGGCGGCGACCTACTCAATCTTCTCATCGAGCGGGACGTCTTTGACGAAGGCTTCACCCGATTCTACGTAGCTGAGGTACGGAATGCATCCTTCCCTCTACCCGCATATCTCCCCTGACATGCTGTAGATGATTCTCGCCATTGAATCGTGCCATAAACACGGCTTCATCCACCGGGACATCAAGCCTGATGTCTGCCAACAGTTCATATATCTTTCGTCCCTCCTGACAGCAATTATCCCCAGAATTTCCTGTTCGACCCCTCGGGTCACATCAAACTGAGTGATTTCGGTCTTGCGTAAGACTCCATTCGCGACATCCTATCGTGACTGTTCATCTGTTTCTATAGAACCGACCTTCACTGGGCTCACGACACCTCATGTTTGGTCAAATAACCTGTTGATTCTGTCCCGCGTTGAATGTAATCACCCAGATTACGAACAACAACGTCTCCATCTACTACACAAGCATGGTATCGATCTCGAGGACACCAACGGCATTGCGGATGGCCGCAAGACGAAACGCATGGACCGCAAGGAGGTTGAATTGCTGATGGGTGGTGGAGAAGGGCAGGGAGGTGTATTCACATGGAGGGAGAAGAATCGGCGGAAGGTGAGGCCATCCATTGTCATGGCAGTTTCAATCTCAACTTGCGCCGTAGCTTGCATATTCGGTGTTCGTTTTTTCCTCCGATAGATTCTGAGTATCTACTAATAATTCCTCAGCTGTGGGACAAACTCGTACAGTACGTTTCACTGTCCCCGATGAATCAGAATCCAAGTTAACACCTACTTGTTTTCAGTGTCTCCCGAGGTTATCCGCGGCCATGGTTATTCGTACTCTTGTGATTGGTGGAGTTTGGGAGTGATCATGTATGAATGCTTATACGGGTCTGTATCCACATGCCATCTGCTTCCACTGCAACTCAACACTCTTTGACAGATTCCCGCCGTTTGTCAGCAACTCTGTGAGCATCTCCGTTCAATGCATTCCACAACTCACCATACGGTCTTAGCGACATGTAACACGGCAGAAAATCTTGAATTGGAAACAAGCCTTGCGATTCCCTGCCCGTCCGCAAGTATCGCACGAAGGAGTCAATCTGATGCAGCAGCTTCTTTGCGATCCTGAGGATCGCTTGGGATCGCAAGCCTCGGCCTCTGTCTCTCGGCCCAACTCCATGGTCGTGCAAGCGCGGAGGAGTGGATTCATGGCCCCGAGCGGCTCGGGGGATGGGGCAAACTTTATCAAAGTAGCCTTCGCAGATTCTTTGAGTACCGCGGTGTCTGACCACTCACAGGCCCACCCATTCTTCCGAGGCATTGACTGGCTCAACATCCATCGCTACCCTGCCCCATACCATCCCGAGCTTCGCGCACCGGAGGACACAAGGCATTTTGACCCTGATATCCCTGCGGAGGTCCGTGTGAGCCTCGTGCGCCTCGCGGCGAGCTGACTCGTATGTTTCAGCCCCTTGCCCCTGCTAATGGCGCACCTGCGGACGCCACTCGCGACCCCTTGCTTCGACACGAAGTCCACGGCGCTGAGATCATGGACGTCCGCAAGGCTTTGGCTTTCGCGGGATTCACGCACAAGAGTCCCCGATTCGTAAGCTACGTGAGAGCGGACAAGGCGTTTGACTCGCAACCGGACTCATATGGACAGTCCCCGCCTGAGCCATCATATGGTGACCAGGGGACTGTTCGTGGCCGCTCCGCTCTGCGCGAGCCCCAAGACGTCGGTAAAGGTCGCGCGATTTCCATGTAGTTTCAAGAGCACAGTCGATCATACCCCATCGTCACCCATCCACATGCCCTTGTACATACTAGCCTGGCACATCCATTTTTAATGCTAATGTTATCCATCGTATTTGATGATGATGTACCTATGTATAATTGCAGATGATCAGCGGTCCGTTGCCGGTCCTCAGAAAGATACATTTTCTCCAACAACGATTTACGTTAAGAAATACACGACGGCTACAAGGTACTATACAGTTGAGGAGTACATTCTATCTTGAATACAGTGGAATAAATATCCTTCGAAGGAATAGATAGGACGGCAAGAGAAAGCAATGGGAATAGTTATACATACAAGTGAGGGAGGAATAAATATGGTTGCAAGGGAGGATCGTGAGGATGCTTGAGTTGAGACTGATAGCGTACAATGCGTGGCGAAACGAGGGATATGCGAAGTTCTACTTGCGCTGTTGGTGGCGAATGCGTTTCTCGGGACGGTCGACATCTTCCTCGTCGGAGGAGGAGCTGCGGCTTCGGCGAGAGCCCGAGCTGGAGGCGGAGGCGCTGCTGTCGCGCCTGTGGTGTTTCCATTTGGTCGAGGGAGATGTTTGAGAGGGGCCGGCGGTTGGCTGCTCGCTCACGTCGCCGGGCGTCAAGGGTGTAACATGGACTCGGGCATGGCGGCGCATGTTGCTAAGGACACTGAAGCTGCGGCCACAACCGTCGACAGGGCACACGAAGGCTGGAAACGGCCAGCGCGTCAGCATCGAGTCTCTGATGCGCAGATCATAGACTCACGTTTCTCTCCTGTATGGCTGTTGAGATGGATCTAAGTTAAAGACACGTTGATCAGATCACGTCATCATTGACCCGTACGCAGAACGAACCTTGAGACTACTGGGACGACTGAAGCCTTTGCCGCAGTAGCTGCACTCGTACTTTGCCGAGCTACCCATGGGAGTTGACGCGTCGGGAGGCGCGAATCCGGCTATTCCCGAGGGTTGATGATAGCGAGCAACCGGCGTCCGGTCATCGTCTTCAGCGAGAGCGGGACGGATGCTTGTTGCAATCACGGGGGGCAGTATAGCGCCGGGTGGCTGCGTGCGCGCATAGGAAGACGGGATCGGCTGGGGATAGGCCTGTCCCATCCCCGCGTTATACCCTCTAGCATCGTACCGAGGGTCATAGGCGGCTCGGTCAACAGGATGCGTTGCGGGTGCCGCATGATACAGAGCGGGATCGTAAGACAGGGAACGCGAAGGCGCGTTGTGCGATGGTCCGGAAGGATATGATCTTCCAGGAACATGGGAGTCACTCCTCGACCTGTCGTAAACAGCTGGCACGGTGCTGGACCGCGGAGGAGGTTGTTGAGGGTAAACGAATGTGGAAGAGTCGCGGTAGTCCCGCGAAATGGGCTACAAAATCCAATGATGAGCGATGAGAATACGATGATAGCAGACTATAACCCACACGAGTGCTGGGTGGCCGGGACTGTGAGCTATGCGACGATGATGAAGGGTACGCATGGCGAGGGCGTGCTTCTTCGTCGCTAACACGTAGACGCGCAAGGGTCAGTGCCGGGGATTCGGGAGGAGCTCTGGAAGACGAGAGCTCTGTACGGGATGATCAGGGCGCTGGGGAGGGAAATCGGCGGTGTCTCACCTCTGAACAAATCACGTATCGGTGGAAGCACTGGACGGTCGTGAGAACGTCTGCCACTACCACTGTCCGACGAAGAAGCCATCGCGAGAGAAGGGAATGAAAGAGGAGCGATGGTGCAGGCTATCATCTTCCAAGGCTCATATTTGAAGCCAGACCGAGAATCAAGGTCGAGGAAACAATGAACCGCATATGGAATCTGAGAACGGGCTTATGAGGAGGAACTGGTCTCCACGCCGAGCGGGCAGTGCTTCGGGACGGTGTAAGATCAGGATTTGGCGGAGGCAACAACGAGCAAGCATTGAAGCAACGAGCGAGTGCTACCGCGTAACAAGCAGATCTCGCGCGGATTCTCGCCGGCCGAGCAAGGCCGTCGTCGGGCGGGCGGTGACGGTATCCATCTCCGGCAATTGCAAAAGTCGAGAAGAGGCAAGACAGGATATCGACATCGAGTGAGATGAGAGTAAGAAAGAAGAGAAAGAGACATGTTCAAACTATTTCCAGGGCTTCTTCCTCCTGCTCCGTCTTGGTCTGAAGCGACAATGAATGCAAACCGGCATCGAGCTCCTCCTTCAATGCCGCGTGGATTAGCCGATGTCGCTGTATAGTTGTCTAGGATGCTGCGTGAGGATCTCGCGAATCGGATCCGGAGGACGATCACCTTGGACCGGAACGCGGATGAAACAATTTTTACCGAAAAGTCTGCTTTGAGTGAGCGGACAGTCGCGTAGTAAAGGGGCAGGAGGTACGGGTTTCGGCGCCGCCGCCCTGCTCTCTCATGGCACTATGGTGACGGTGCTGAGCGCTGTCGTTCCGGATATGCAATAGCATGGGTGAGAACTGGGTGGTCAACTAGGATGGACAGTAGGCTCGTTAGCGGTGTCATCAGTGAGGAGATTGGCAGGGACCTTGTCGCGGATTGCCGACTCGATGGGGCCTGCAGTAGGAGTCGCCATAGAGAGCTTTCTCAGTCTGAGCTGGGCGATGGACGATCTCAGTCGGAACATTGATTGAAGTGATTGAAGGAGGAAGGCCCGCGGGTTTGGCGGGCGATCAGCCAATATGTCTGGTAGGTGCCCGCTGTACCCGTTCCGCCATCTTGCGACCCATTAATGGCGCGATAATTCCCTTGGTTCCCTATTCTTGCAGCCAACCCGCAGCTCAGTCGACGTCCAGTCTGGTCTCGGTTCATTTTGGGCTCATTATATTTTTATTTTCGGTTTTTAAAAAAGATTTTCATCCGGCTGCAGTGGCAGTGCAGCGTGATGGAGTCACATCACTCAGCGTCACCACACGCGATCTGCACATACGCGTCGACGACCGCCAGCAACCGCAACGCGGCAATGGACCACCCCGTTGAATCAGAGATGTCCCAGCACCAGCGCAATCTCGTGGATCTCTGTTTGGAGGAGGGTCAGTACGAGGCGGCGATAGATATCTTGGCCCAGCTTCGCTCGCCGAATCACAAACCGTCGTCGTAGGCGCGCACCACCCTCAACTTGCCCCGCAGCTGACCCTCCGTCGAGTGCCCATGTCCGCCAGCTCCTCTTTATGGCCCTCTATTCTGCCGGCGACAGAGGACAAGATAGGCCGCGTGTCGACCTATCCGCGTCGCCCAGCAAAAGACAGAAAAGATCCCACCTCCTTCCTTCCCATGCAGCCAGTCTTGCCTCACAGCAGCTACTGGTGTCGTTCGCAACTACAAATACTCCTGCCGCTGTCATCAGACCCCTGCGCCCCAGTGATCCCGAGCCAGAGGACGACAACGAGTGTTTCGTTGCAACCGAGTCAATGTGTATCAGTCGCTGCAAAAACTGTTGGCAGATCCTAGTGGAGGGGTTTCTCGATAGGAATCAGCCACTCCTCTCGACGCCTAAAGCCAAGGGCAAGCGCCGAGGAGACACATCCTTCACCGACCTTTCCGAAGTCCGAGCTCCGATTGGGGAAACCGCATGGTCGATTCTGGATTGGCTTTTGCTTTTATTCGAAAGAGATGAACGTGCAAATCCCACTCTACGTAAGACGCGCAGCTAATTCATTTCGTGGCATTGAGCTCGAGTCCATAGCACGGCACTCTCCTCTGCTTTTGGAGCAGCTAGGTTCGCCGGCTCGAAGGGATACCGATCCGCCACTAGCTATTATTCTTCATTGTCTTCAGCAGTCCGATGAGCGCCGCCGCATGATGGGCTCGCGGTTGATGAACTTGGTACCAGTACTTGCCAACCGTATCCTGCCCTAGCTAACTATCCATCATTGCCAGTTAATAAATCTCTCGTTCACGACCCAGCTAGATTTCCCCATGCTGGTCGTTTCAGTATTCAACCGTTTATCGACTTCGTCATTGGACGACATATCGTCCCTGTTCGACAATCTTAGCCCATCGCTAGCGGTCTCCAAGTTTAAGATCGCTCTATATCAACGTTATTTTGGCGAGAGCAGTGATGCGCCCAGGATCGCAACCGGTGTGCGCCCGAAACCGCAAGTCCGTGCTCAGCCGAAAGGATCGCCAACGAAGATACCCGACCCTCCTCAGCCAGTCTCTCTTGTGAACAGGCATCGAGTGCCCAGCTCTGCCGAAATCCTACGGCTCATGAAGGCGGACCTGACGACACCAGTCAACCCAGCCGTGTCGGCGTTCAGGATCAAGTTTGAACTGCTGGTTTCGTACAATCTTTTCCAGACGCTGGCTGCGCCGGCCGACGTCGATCCTGAGTGGCCCAACCTCCTGCGTACCGGCGTGTTGGAAGAGACATTGGATGCAGTTTTTGGATGCAAGGATGCGACTGCGGCAGGAGAATGCGCGACTTACCGAATTCTACTGGATACCATCTTAATATCAGACTGTTGATCCTCTTCACGGTTCCGGAGAACTGTAGTACTACCGCAGATCATCTAATTTCCAACATTTTCTTTCAATCTGACTCCTCTTTTCATTGACAGAACACGCGATGTTGTCTGTTCCTGACTATCGATTGCAAGCTCCTGAGGTTGGGATTTGCTTGGGTTCGTTCAATTGTGGGCGGCGTAGCTCTCTGTCAATGATAGCCGGCGTCCAGCTGATGAACCAAAAAGCGAGCACTGTAATAACGATTTGCTAAGGATGTTAAGGAGACGGCGTTCCTGACGTTCCGAGTCGCAATACAAGTGCATAGTGATGTTTCAGTTTGAGCCTGTTTGAACCTACTAGTGGCCATGGTTGCATGCACTTCCGCCACTTGTGGGACCTTGTGCCCATGTCAGAAAGCTCCATGATGGCTCGTTAATCAAGTCAGTCAAGAGTCGTTCAACCGCCTACGGAAAGATTCAACACTGATTCAACCCGTGTTAATAAACCCATTATGGATGAAACCGAGGACAGCGGATCAGTCCTCCAGTTTGAGCAGCGATGGTCGGATGGAATTAGAAAGACCGGATGTTTGGAACAAATAGGCGCGCCCTCTCTCTGTTGTGTTCACGGCAGCTCCTAAGAGATTCGAGATCGTCCTGGGTTGGTTCTGGTTTGCGCAGCCGAGACTTGCCGGATGGAGGAATTTCGGCAGTTAGTGAGCCCTCTTGAGCCTTGAGACTCTCAATTGAGAGCTTTCATTGAGAGCTCTCAATTGAGCCGCAAGTCGCGCAGGTCCAGAAGCGACATTTGCCGATATCGATTGCGATAGTCTAAGCGCGAACAGCAATATCTCGGTTGATCTAAGATTGAAGCTGAAGGCCTAGTTCATAATGTAAGCCTGTCACGGATACTTGCACCCGCAAACACTACTAAGGCTTTTTGGGCTTACGCAGATTGTCTTTATCACGGCGCGCATCAAGATTCAAAACATGGCAATTCCCAATCCTTCAGGAACAGCCCGATGTCGTCGATTCCGCGCTAACTTAAACTTGGGTCAATAAAAATGGCACTGGCCTTCCTCCTTGTGGTATTCTGCCGGTTCGGTGCGTGCACAGCGCCCCAGTTATAAGCATCGTCCCAGAGTGAGTTTCGCCCTTCCTCGATGTCGGACCGCCGCCGAATGTCGCTCCAGAGCGGTCCGTATTCCTCCAATCAGTGGAGTGCCGTCGCGCAGCCCTCCATGAACAACTACGCCCCCTATCCCGCCTCCGCCCAGCCGCCAAATACGGCCTACCGCGCCGACGCGCAGGCGGCGTATGCGCAGGACGGATACTACCAGGCCACGCCGTCCGTGCCTTCGCAGTCGATGTATGCCTCCGGAAGCGCCTCCGGATCGCGGGCCCCATACCAGCAGAGCTCGTATTCGTACGCGCAGCAGCCCCATCCGCAACACGACGCTCCGGCACATACGCCCGGATATGCACAAGCCTACGCGCATTCACCGCCCTCGTCGTCGCGGCCACGGTCACATTCCGTATACGCGCCTCAGGCGCCGCCAGTCATGGCGCCGCATCCGCAGTATCCGCAGCAGGTGCCGCTCGCACAGTCCCCGGGCCAATACAGCGGCGAATACACGTCGGCGGGGGGAAGGCCGTTTACGTGCGATATGTGCTCCCTGTCCTTCAATCGACAGCACGACTTGAAGCGCCACCGAGAAACGCACACTGGCGAGAAGCCGTATCTGTGTAACGGAGGATGTGGCAAAACATTCACGCGGAAGGATGCGCTGAAGCGGCACCAGGTATGTCGTCTTTTGAGTCTTGACGCATCGCTGAGCTCTCTCAGCTTGTAAAGGGTTGCGGCAAGGTCGACGACACATGACACGACAGTACACGGTCCTTCCAGAGCCCGATTTCGGCACTGGCACGCGAACCGCTCTCTTCGATGGACAACGAAGCGCTCCCCGAGTAATTCAAGGCAAATAATGTGTATATTGATTGCTACAACCTATAGCAGTAGACTGCTGAATCCTCTAATAGCCAGTCGGATAATACGTCGCGCACCTTTTGCCCACACCAAATGTACAAATCACTCTGTAACCTCCACTGTCGTCCGCTTCTCGAGAATCCACGCGTCGCGGGGCTCAATTTTCTTGTAGTAGTTCTCATGAACGCCAACTTGCATGAACCCGTGTCGTTCGTAGAACCTCTTAGCATCGACGTTCGAGATCTGCACATGCAAGTAGATGCGGTCGATTTTGGGTTTGGTGTGCGTCGCAGCCGCATCTAGGACGAGCTTGAGACTAGCTGATCCCAGCTGTCTGGAACGATATGGCTGCGGCCGGGGTGAGTCGGGTGTAATTAACGCAGATATGCGGGCGTACCGCGAGGATTCCCATTGTCATCAGGTATAGCGACACCTGGCCGTCTTTAGTCTCGAGCCTGCAGCAGATTGTCCCCACTAGGTGCCGTATGACTTGAAACGGCGCGTGGAAAATGCTGACGACGAACCGGGGACATCGTTGTAGTATACTAGGGCGGAGACCGCGTTCAGTCAGCGTTGGGGAAACGAGGTGAGCGCCAGACCGAGTTTGCAGAAGTCGTCGACCTCGGGGAGGAGGATGTCCGTGTAGAATTTCTCGCTGTACTTGATTGGGAACAGGACCGAGTTCAGCTTGCGCACTGTTCCGAGGTTGTTGGGCGTCAGTGAAGCGAATGACGCGGCGCCCCGATTCGAACTCGACATTGGCAGAGACAGAGATCCAGGGATCACGTGTCTCTTCATTTCTTCCTTCTCGCGGTCAAGTGCGCTGATTCTCCACTGGCCTCCTGGTGTTCTTTCACTCGACTCGCGACATTCTGCACGGTCCACCCTCTGCTTTGAATGGAACGGAGATATCTCGATGTCTCCGCAGTTGCTATGTATTGGTCAACTTGCCCGGTCAAACCGCACGAAACTCCTAAAGAGACACGGCTCCCGGGCGTCCGCTATTCATATATCGCTGCTGGCCGGTGTTTCCTCCCTCCATGTATTTGCGCCGAATTAGACCTTGGATGCATACCCAGCTATCCCGGCACACTTGCCATCCCATTCAACGCGCTTCCGTACTCTCCTGTTCAAGACCGGTGTGCTGGGCTATTGACCGAAGCACGCACTGCTTTCCGCAAGTATCAGGCTAGTACGACCCAAGCGACAGGATATCCCGCGCGGAAAAAAGGGCGCGACCTGAGATTCGCTGGTCGGACGACGGGGCTGTGTGTCTTACTCCCGGTTCCCCCGCGACGCTCAAATGCCTACAATCATGGCTGGAATCTGCTAGTGTGTCCAGTCTTGTGCTGCCGTACGCGTCTCCCACATCTGCCGACCACACATTCCCGCGCCTGCCTCCTGCGCCGTCGTGCTCTCAAAAGTGCTGACTGCACCCGCCCCCATCGCATCGAGAATGACATCGGCCCAACTGACGCCTGGACCGAAGCACCAGAACCCCGGTGACTGCAATTGGGACGCCGCGTCGTCTCCGCGCGGCTTTTCGCGGGGAACAGGCGGACTCGGACTCCGCCCGTGCGTCAACTCCAATCTGGATTCCGTGCGTCGCCGCTCCGGCCTCGACAAGTCATGCACCCATTCGCGCCTCAATACGGATGCGGTTTACACGGGTGCTGTGACGCGCGCTAGATCTCTGGCCATCGTTCCCGAATCTGCAGATGCGCGGTTTCGAGTCAAACTTTCCCGAGGAGAGATATACGTCCGTGGCGCTTGGCGCGCAAGGACCCACGATCTACCCCGACCGTCGCGCGCCAACGATCCCTTTTGATAAACTTCCCCTCCATCAGCCCTGGTTGACTATCGACGATATCTTGCCATTTACGGACGCGCCAATTCAACAAGAGTCAAAAGCCACCCACGACCATGCGTGCGAACCGGTTTTGGTGTTGCACAACCTGTAATTCGGAGCGCGTTAGTCGCAACGGCCTTCTTGCGGTGATTGATTCAACAGGTGTATACTTGCGCGTTGTCCGCGCTGGCCACGGTTGCCAGGCCGCATGATCATCTCATGTCAATACACTTCTACGCTCGTCTCTGTGCCCTGTCGAGCTGCCCGATCCGGTATTCAATGCCTTGCCAAAACCACAAAGTATGTCGGCCAGTGACGTCTTGAAAGCTTGAACGCCGCATCAAGGAGATGAATGCGGTTTCCATCATCGCGGATTTTCTGCGGCGAGGATCGTCAAACACGAAAACAAACACGCGTCGGAGCAGGCTGCACGGTGAAACAAGGGACCCACGACCTCCGCGCGTGCGAGCTCTTGGCTGGACCCACCACCACACCCTCCCATCGGGATTCACACAGCACCGAATTGGGATCTGGCCGCCTGCGATTCGCGAACCCTGGCTGCTTCCAAAGATGCAGCAGGATTCGGAAGCCCGGATGATCGCTCGCTTCGCGCTTCGCTCGATGACGTGAAGAACGCCGGCCAAACCACTCAACGCCGGAAATTGCCAGGCGTCCAGGTGGTGGGAAACCTGCCATTTTCTGGAAAGAAGGGTTATTTGGTGGGCGCGGCCCGGGGCGGCCCGACGGTGTGCGCGTCGACGATACGGACTGTTCGGCTTGTCAGTCCGACTTTGAAGCAGCTTCAAAAGCCGCCTTTGACAATGAACGGAAAGGAACGGAGCTTCCAGGGGCACACGACCGCCAATCGCTCGCCAAGTCTCGCGACGTAAACCGCCTGCTGTAATAATGCAGTTGTGTGTGTCTCGTCACGCGAGGCAATCTGTGCGGGACAATGCGGGACCGGGAGCGGGTCGGTTAGTTGCTTGTACGCTTAGTCAGTGAAAATTCAACATTGCGAGCTGTCCTGCGATATACAGATGGATGTAAGCACCAATGGGCATCGCGGGAGGACGTGAATCAGGTTGCATAGATAAATACCACCGTAGCTAGCTGCGGGCGCGCTCGAGCTCGAGCTCTCCCTAGCGGCAATTTAAAACGTCTGAATGACAGTCGCCCATGTCGCCAACATCATGCAAGCTGACAGCCAGAATCTAGTCAGAACATCTGCGTTAGCGTTGTTTTTCGGGTGCAGCGGGGCCCGGTGGAGAATCAGGTCACGCCGGTTTATGTATGGTAGAGTGCAGGAACATGGGAGTCGGTACAACTACAGAGGATGAGGATGTGATCGGAGTGGGTTGCGCGATGGATGAATGAATGGGATGAGCCGGCCCGAAGCGATAGCGGTACATAGATAAGCAATGGAGAGCAGAGTTCAGAGCGAGATGAGTATGCGAGGACGGGGGATTGAGGTAGCGCGTGGACACGAGGTGAGTCAGTGAATGCGTGGTTGAGATACATGCGGGTTGAGTACAAAGGCAGCTAGGTGGCCGCGGAGGCGAGGTTCAGTGGCAAGCTGAGTGGTGCGCTGGCAAAAGCGAGAGCTTGGGCGCTGTGCTGGCCTGAGGAAGGATACTAGGGCACGACGTAAGAAGGCCCGCTTTTCTTGCGGTGGCGGGCCTTGCGCGGCGAGCGCTGCAGGTGCTCGAGGTAGACGTCGTCGTACGTGCGAAAGACGCACTCGCCCGTCGCCGCGTCGTGGTCCTGCAGGATCGCCCAGACGCAGTGCCAGCTGCCCTCCGCCAGGGCGCCCTCCGCACGCGAGTCGGCGGCGGCGAACTTGAACGCAACGCCGAGGTGGTGCTGGTCCCACGCGTCGCGGTCGGGGCTGCGGTCCGTGCGCGCAAAGGCCTTGTCCGAGAGCGTAATGAGCGCGCAGTCGGCGACGGTGAGGCCGACGGGGGCGTCAGCGCCCGCGCCTGCGCCGGCGAAGAGGCCCGCGAGCGAAGGGTCCATCTCGAGGGCCTTGGGGACGCCCTTGTGCACGGGGTCGTAGCCGTCGACCATGACCTGCACGCGCGTGCCGTCTGCGAAGACGAGGGTCAGGGATGGGTGCTTGTCCGAGCGGCGGACGGACTTGAGGACCTTGCCGACGAGGTCGCCGGGGTTGATGCTGGTTCAACTGTTGAGAAAGAGACAGATGGGTGGGGTGGACTGGTACCCGAGGTGGTCAATGCGCAGGGGCGGGGGGCGGGCGCGCAGGGGAGACCCGCCGGGGGACATGGTGGTAGGGAGAGAGCCGTCTATGCACGTGGGCGCCCGAATGGGCAAGCAAGTGCAAAGGTAAGTAAGTAAAGTAAAGTAAGTAAGTAAATAAGTAAGCAAAGTAAGCCAAGTAAGTAAGTAAACTAAGTAAGTAAGTAAATAAGTAGGCAAAGTAAGCCAAGTAAGTAAGTAAACTAAGTAAGTAAGTAAACTAACTAAGCAAGTAACAAACCAAGTAACCAAGTAACTAACTAACTACTGACACAAGTCACCCGCCGTGACACACGTCTCTCTCTCCGCCATGCAGGCCACCAGCGCGCCCCGCCCTCTCGGCCCCCGCGCCATCTCCTCACCGTCTCCCCACGCCGCCCAGGCGGGAGCCCCGACCCCGCCGCTCGTCATCCGCAAGGCGCCCCAGCGGCCCTCGCTCGCCCTCCCCGCCTCGTCGCCGGCCCGATCCCCCACCCCCGCCCTCTCGCTCGCCATCCCCGGCGCCCGCTCCCGCCCCAACACCCCCAAGCCCTCCATCTCCATCGCGATCCCCTCCGTCGCCGGCGCCCCCGCGCCCAAGCAGCAGAAGCGCGACGGCGCCGACTCCCCGCTCGGCGGCTACTACGGCGGCCCCGTGCGCACGGCCGTGTCCGTCCAGACCCCCGATCGCGGCGAGGAGCTCACCATCCGCCCCGACGGCGCCAGCAGCGCCGGCGTCGAAAAGCCCGATCCGCAGCCCGACTCGCTTCGCTCGCTGCTCAACAGTCTCGAGGCAAAGCCCACCCGCGCCGCCAGCCGCTCCGCCCCCTCGAGCGACGTCGAGGACGAGGCTATTCCCGCCGCGACCGCGTCCCCCAACCTGCCCTGGGCCGACGACGTTCTTGAGCAGATCTCACGGCTCGGCGAGGGCGCCGGCGGCGCCGTCCACAAGGTCCGCGACAAGCGCACCGGCAAGGTCATGGCCCGCAAGACAATCACCACCCGTGAGGCCCCCATGAAGCAGCTCCTGCGCGAGCTCTCCATCATCTCGTCCACCGAGCACATCAACATCATCCTCTTCCACGGCGCCTACATGTCCTCTTCCTCGAGCGAGGTCAAGATCCTTATGGAGTTTTGTGAGGGCGGCAGCCTCGAGGCTGTCGGCAAGCGTATCAAAGAGCGCAACGCTATCGTCGGAGAGAAGATCGCCGGCCGACTCGCCGAGGGCGTGCTCCAAGGCCTGGCGTACCTCCACACCAAACGCACCATCCACCGCGACATCAAGCCGTCCAACATTTTGCTTACGCGCGAGGGTGTAGTGAAGCTCTGTGACTTCGGTGTCTCGGGTGAGCTCATCGAGTCTATGGCCGGCACCTTTACGGGAACGAGCTTCTACATGGCTGTCCGTCGCGCCTTCTTTCTTCTCCTGCCCCGTACTCATGTTCTCGCAGCCCGAGCGGATATGCGGGCAGAACTACACGATCCGGTCGGACGTGTGGTCGACGGGGATTTCCCTGCTGGAGCTCGTTCAGAACCGCTTCCCGTTCCCAGCGGATCTCCCGCCGATCGAGCTCATGATGTACATTACCGCGGGCGAGGTACGTTATGTTGTTCTTCCATCCCACGCGTCTATGCTCACCGGCGTTCAGCCCCCGCGGCTCGACGACGAGCCCGGCGTGCAGTGGAGTCCTGAGATGAAGGATTTCATCAAGCAGACGTGAGTGGTCGACTGTTCGTTCCTGTCGCGCTTATTTACGCTAGTGCTCTAGACTGACGGTTGACGCGCTGACACGGCCAACGCCAAAGGACATGCTGGCGCATCCTTGGGTGGTAAATGCCATGAAGCAGGAGGTGCACATGGCGCGGTGGATCCGGCACGTGTGGGGGTGGCCCAAGACGAGCCGGCGGTCGAGGGACAAGTGAGTCTTTCTTAGCTCGGCCCGTTTGTCCGCGAACTAAATGTGTGTGGCAGCACGAGCCTCTCGCGACACGACTCTGCGGACTCGCCGAAACCTGCAGGGGATTCGCCTCCGCCGCCGCCGCCGCAGACGTGAAGGGGGGGGCAGAACTGTGAACGCAAAGTGTAACGTCTATTTGCTTTCGATTTGATTTCCCTGCACGGGGCGGGCTGGCTGATCTACTGTATACACATGCATATACATTCCATTTACAAGGTCGTGGAATAATGTTGTTTGACCGTGTGCCTTGGCGGGGCGGGCGGGCCGGAATATCGGAGCCTATTCCGAAGGCCGACGAGGGCCTTCTTTGATGCGAGTGACTCGTGATGCGCCTGCGGATAAACAAAGGCGGGGTCGGGACGGCGGGCGGCGTGGCGGGCGTATATATGCGTGTGGGCGCAGCCGGCGCGTAGGACGGTCACCGCCACCCGCGAAACGTGGGATCTGCGTTGTGCGGCGGTTCTTCATCGCGATCGGGGGGTGATAGGCGTATGTGCTTCCGCCGCGCGTGTGGGCAAGCGTAATGAAAAACAACCAGCGCCAGCGTCGCGCCGAGGCGGGGGAAAAGGAAGGAGGCACCCTGCGATGGGTATCTGGCCACCATGCCCACACGCACAGCGGGCGTGCCAGCTCCATTTGACCAGGTCGGTGCCGTTATATTCTCTCGCGCGGGGTCGGGGTGCTTATGTTTCGTGTGTGCGTTTCGGTGGATGGGCCGCAGCGCGGAATACAAATGCAGCAGACGCCGGGCCTGGGCGCCTCGTTCCAGAGACGCCGCTGGCCGCGAGGAGGGGTGCGGGCGCGCAGTGGGTATTTCCTCGGTAATCGCACAGGCATAAATCCGCCGGCGCACACCCTGTCTGATGTGCCCTTGCTAGATTTCTTCAGGGTGGACTAGGGCCGTAAGATCGCTGAAACCGAAACTGCAATTTGTGTGCGCCTCACATCCATCAAAACATATCATATGGCGCATCATGGGAACTACGCCCGATTAGGCAATTCAGCCCTCCCGCCCACCGCAAAATACTCGTTCCCCGCCGCCACTGCCCCCGCCGTCCCCGCCGTCGTCGCCCCCGCCCCCTCAACATAAACCCCTCCCGCCACACACGCTTTGTTCGCGCCCTCCCCCCCCGAATTACCCACCGCACCGCGACCCTAGATCCATCAGATATTCTTGATTCGACCCGATCACGCCCAACCCATAACATTGGCGGAACAACACATCGCCCTTTATTCTTCTTCAAATCATTTAAACAACACATGTCCGACACCGAATTTCCCCCTCCGCCGCCGCCTCTCTACATGTCGGACAGCATGTCCTAGTGCGCCCGCTCTCTCCGTCCCCCCGCGCGCGCTCACACCTTTTATCCAGCTCCTCTAGCAGCTACATCGCCCAGAACGCCTACTACCCGTCCCCGCAACTCCACCATGGCCCCCACTCGCACGAAGTCTCCCCCCAGCCGCGCCAGGAGAGCACCACCCGCAAACGCCCCAAATATACCCGCAGCAAGACCGGCTGCCTCACATGTCGCGTCAAGAAAATAAAGGTTCGCTCGCGCCCAAAGGCCAGTGGCACCCGCTTGACCGGCCGTTTTTTCGATCTCCAGTGCGACGAGGCGAAACCCAACTGCATGCGTTGCACCCACGGCCAGCGCGACGTACGCCGCTCGTCTCCCCCGCCCCGTCTCATGCCGACCCACCCGTTCGTTTGTAGTGCACCTGGCCAGACGGCGTGCCCGCGCGCAAGAGAGCGACGTCCATAAAGGACTCGCCCGACGGGCGGCCCTCCACCGAGTCGTCCACCGCGTCCCCCGGGACGTCCTCGCCGTCGTCCACGCGTGGCCACTCGCCGCCACAGCGCGCGCCCATCGAGCTGAATTTGCCCCCGCTGCTTAGCAGCCGTCGGCAGTAAGCGTCGATCTCCGTTGCCGCGCCTGCCCGGCTAACCCATGTTTGCTGCAGAGAGTCGACGTATCTGCCGCGCATGCAGCAGCATCCGTCCGAGCTCGAGCTGGACCCGCCGCGGCGCGACTAGTGCGTGATTCCCTGGCAACGCACCGCACCCCGCGTCCTGACCCCTGCGCGCAGCCCCCGCGAGCGCGGGCGCTACTCCCCGCCCGAGTCGTCCGGGTCGCACTCGCACTCAATGCTGATCCCCGAGATCTCGGCGTACCCGACGCAGTCGCGCAGCTACGAGCAGCAGGCGTACACCAGCACCGGGCACCACAGCGCGCACAGCGGGGCGTCGCGCCACACGCTGGCAGCGTCGAGCGTACGCAGCACCATGGGCCACCCGGCAATGCAGCAGTGGAGCCCGCCGCCGATCATCTCGCCGGATCCGTATGTGCGTGCCCATCCCTCCCCCTCCTCCCCCGCCCCGCGGCTGAGCGCGTGTCCCGCAGTACCACCCCGAGCGGACGCTAGTGCACTCTGGGGAACAGATCCCGCGATACCACTGAGCATAAAGTTCGGTGGTGATCAAAAAGCAGCCTTTGCATGTTTCCCGTATTCCCTTGCTTTACGCCTTACGCTTTCCATAGTTGCAATGTTTTTACTTAATCGTGTCGAATACACATCTCTGCGGAGAGTCTCTGCGGAGACAAACGAAGCGGCTGATAAAGCGACAACTAGACGATAAATAAAGCGACAACGAAGCGACAAATAAAGCGACAAACGAAGCTCCTATCATTTGCTCATTCCATCATTTCCCAATACGGCATCGCGCGTGTTCGAAGGCCTTCTACTTCTTTCCCAAAAAGGAAGTCGCAACGTGATGCGCACACATGTGGCCAACTTATATTCTCCTAAATTGCACCGAAGCTCCATATCTAAATTGCAGCAAACCCCATCCTGTGGCCGCCCACATCCCAGACGCTGACCAGACCACATGAGCACGACCAAACAACAACCACAATACCACCGAGCTAACCTGTAATAGTGTTTCAACACACTAGGAACCCGGACCACCGCGTGAGTCAAACAACATATCATCATAGCTGGACCCACCTTCCCCCAACCAAGCTCAGCCCGTCGAATGCGTTGATAAGCGTCTGGCAGATCGCAGGGTTGTCCGCAAACGGCCCCACGTTCAACTCGCTGCTCGGGATCGTCAGGTTGAACGCCACCCCGTTCTGCGACGTGAACCCGATGTCGATGACCGCGGGCAGGCTGCCAATCTTGTCGCACGCGATCCCGTACGCGCCCGGCTCCGCCGCGTGCGGCGCGATGTCCGCAGATATCAGCGCGTACATGGCGTTGCTGGATCTTTAATTGGACGGCGGGAATAAAAGAGGCGGGGTTTCTCACGCTGTGGCCGTCGGGAAAAGGATGTTCGACGTGCCGCTGTCGAAGATGACGTTGCGGCTGGCCTTTAGCACCGTCGTCGTCTTACCGTTGACAAACAGTTGAGGCGAAGTGAGTCTGCAGGGCATCTGGTTCATCAGCATCTTCATTGCCAGATTCAAAAACTGACGACCAGGTGTTGGAATTGGCATTCGCCACCGACGCAAAGGTCAGGTTGCCTGAATGGCGGTCAGGGCACAGCGATGTTTCTTTGTGCAAACGCGCAGACCTGCAAATTTGGTGCTATCAATTCCACCCACAGTCATTTCGGCATTTCCGACTGCTTTCGGTGTCAAATAGAGACTGAATAACGCTGTTTTTTGGTCATTTAGTATGATAAACCGTTGTGGGGAAAAAACCAACAGGGCAGGCCCTGGCTGACAAGGCTCGCAAACAGGCCCTGAGCCCTCGCACCCATTCCTATGCAGAATATCAACAACGGACATGGGTGGGTGCGACCTTCCAAATCGAACCTTGGATCCCGCTGAAGGGATCAATTCCGAATTTCGCGGTTTGATTGGTGATGAGGAAGAGGCTGGTCGCCGGCGCGGAGAGGCCGCCGATACCCACCGTGTCTCTTCCCGAGCGGAGCGTGAGACTGGGATCAAGTGGATCAAGTCAACACCGTCCGAACACCCGAAGCTCGGCCCAGACGCACCGGTAGTTCGCCCCGACGACGGGATCCACCCCAACGCCTGTAGAAGAGCTGGAGCTGAGGAACCCCCTGTCCGCAACATGAACGCGACGAACCGGTCGAAAAAGTGATCGAGCTCGTCGTTCCTCCATCCACAAAGGTCGAGCTCTTCGACGAGTCGAACTTGACCTGGTTGTCGCATGGCGCGCCGCACAGCGTGGACGCGAACTCTAGTGTACTGCTTCCGGTATCGAAAACAACAGATACTGTCTGATGGGAGCCGGCGATGTCAGCGGCGCCACATTCGGTGACGGCGACTTGCCTGCGGCGGCGTGCCGACGGTCAGGTTCCCAAACCACTGGAGGTCCGTGCCCAGGAAGAAGTCCGCGAGGGGGACGGTGACGGGGTTCAGTGCCCTGCGCCGCAGCGTCGCCTCGACAGGCACGACGCGCGACTGGAGCCGGATGGTCTGCGGCGCGGGCGCGGTTTGCGCCGCGGCCAGCAGACTGTACGCCGGGAGCAGCAAGCAGAGACCCAGAAGGTGCAGCAGTGCGGACGACATCGGGGACGGACGCGGACGAGGGTACGACGAAGCAGCTCAATTGTAAGTTATATGGGCGCGCCGGAGCCGCTGGCAAGCATCAAACAGAAGCAGCGACGACCATGCATGTCGAGAGACAAACGCATGGACGGCGGACAAAATTATATCAAGGCAAAGAATTGGGACGGTTTTGTCCCACAGGGCCTCGTGAACGCTTGAACCATCAATAAGGTGCTCCCAGGATGATATGCCGGTCGACGATGCCAGAGAATCAGAGAGAATCGCGGGGCAACTGCGTGAGAAGTTCAGTTATGGCGCACCACGTGATGCCAGCGGTTTCGAACTCGTATCCATATACGGTAGCAGATGATGGAGTTGCAGATACATGATAGCTAGGTACAAGCATTGTTTTTCGTACATATATCGTCTATCCCACTCTAGAAACTACCCATCGACGAGTCTGACAGGGAAACCGCGATACTGGTAGGCCCCTCGAAACTGAACAGGCTCCCGTGGTGCTCAAAGATAACCTCGAATCCGCTGTCAACACTCGAGTTGCTGTTGCATACGAGCTTCGGGCTGTATCCCTCATCAGAAAGCAAATTTTCGCTGTTGAAATGAAAGTCCGTTGAGTCGAACTCATCGTCCGTCGAACGACCGTCGTCCGTCGAACGACTGTCGTCCGTCGAACGGCTATCGCACGTGTCGGAGTCCGTCGCTGAGGACATCCCGGACTCGCTGTCGTCGTCGTGCGAAATGAATGAATCGCTGTCTCGGGACAGCTCTGACTTCGCGTCGGTCAGGATGTCTGAAGGTGCCTCGCCCAGGGTCTCGATGATGTCGTGAGGCTGGACAGGCTGAGATTCGACGGCTGCCTGGGCCTCGGAGGGAGGAGTCTGATTCTCGAAGTGGATTTCGTCAACGGGCTGAGGCTCTTTGATGGCCTGGCGTTCCCCGGCGGGGGGAGCTTCATCGGCGGACCGGGTTTCCACGGGCACGTCTTCGTGAATAGCTTCGTCTTCGTCGATGGGCTGAGCTGCGTCGATTGACTGAGCTGCGTCGACGCCCTGGAGTTCAGTGGCGGACTGAACTTCAGCGGCTGGACGATCGCCGATGGGAGGTAGATCATCGACAAGATCTTCACCTGATTCCCGTTCGTCCTCTTCTTCCGCCTCTTCGATGATAGCGGTGTCATCCCCCGTCAGGCCAACATTGATTGCCTGCTCCGTGGCGGGATCCCAGGAGCACAGACTGCCTCTGACTTCACGTCGATCCCCGAGTTCGGTTCCCACACTCGATCTATTGCTGTTAATTGCCGTCGTCGAAGTCGAGGCGGCCGTTGCAGAAGCAGGCTCGATCCATTGCTCTCCCCCTCTTCGGGACATTTTCCTCTTCCTCATATTCCTGAGGTCCTTCCGCCGCCGATTCATCCATTTCGTCTCCTCCACTGACGACATCCCTAGAAAGGAACCCCCCGCGACGCGCTGGAGTGGGGTGTACATGTCAACCCCGGCCGCCTCGATAACCTGCAAGATCGGAACGTGCGAACGCGTGTAGCGCATTCGATGTGCCCACGTACATGTCATTCTGGGGATAGATTAACGATCGTGCCGTAGACTCTGATGGAGGAACGTACCCAGGCCCGAGAACAAATTCTCCGCCCAATTGCGAGATGTCCCCTCCTTCTTTCCACACCGGCATTCCAGCTTTCACCGCATTGGCAAGCACCATGCCGATCCCGCTCATCAGACCATGCCGTACATAGCTTGCCCTGGGACCTTTCTCCAGTGTCTGAAGCGTCATCCCGAGCGCATTGTACACGTCGTGACTAGGATCAGTGTAAAGCGCGAATGGCGTGCGAAATATTCCTGGGGAGAACGGTGAGAAAGTTTATGGCTTGGCAAGTAGGAACAAATCACTTCGATAGGACTTGATCATTTCGTACGAACCATTGCTAACAATTACCAGTTCGATACCGGCGCTGCGAAGGACATCGGGCGAGACGTTCTGAGATATGGTGAACATATAGTCCTGGCACAACGGACACCTGCGTGAGAAGCCCTTCAAAAAATATTACTGCAGCAATAGAGGGAAGAGGCTCACAAGAAATGACGGATAAAACAGACGATCGTTTTCTGGTTTTGCCACAGGCTACCGAATGGGACCCTCACGCCGCTCTCTGAGATGACCTGTAGAGCCGCGGCCTCTTGCAACTGCCGCATAGTCGGCAGCTGAGTTTCGTCGAATCCGTCAAACTCAGGCGGCTCGCCAAAATCGAAGTGCGACGCTCGGTTCCCCCCTGTGCAGTCCGGTATTGTGACAGGCACGGGCGCCTTTCCCTTCGCGTCAACGGTCATTGGGCTTGGGCTGGACGGGGGCAGAGCCACCTCGAGCGTGTAAGAGTTGCCGTGTGAGATGGATTGCGGGAGCGAAAACAGCTTCGGCGCGTGGGAAGTCGGGGCTTCGTCAGCTCGCGCAGCGGGTGGCGCAGACTTTGTGATTGGAGCAGCCTGAATTTCATCCTCAGGCTTTGCGTCATCGGAAGGCTGTGGGATGGGCGGGTCGGCTTCGAGGACGAAAGACCGTTGCGACGGATATGCCGTACGACTAAAATGAGGCGAGGGCAAAGAAGGGACGGGCGGGTGAGTTGAGGGAGGTTGAGGGAAGGCGGAGAGAGAAAACATGGAAGTATTGGTGGTGGAGGCCATCGATACGGCTGAGTATTTACGTGACGAAGTGGACAGGACCGGCGCCGATATGGAGGCAATGGTAAAGTTGTTGGATCCACCGCCTGAGTTCTGTCGCTTCTCTACGACGTCGGAGGTGCTTTTTGTAACCGAAAATCTGGTCTTGAGTGAGGGCGGCGCAGGGATGTCCATCCGAACACCGGCCATCTCATTGTCCCTGGGAAGTGTATGATTGAGCACAACGCCCGCATTGATTTCCGTCGTCACGTTCTGCTGTGGGAGACTGGAAGGACGCAAGGCGCCAAAGCCTCGCAAATGTGGGGTGAGATATATGCCCACAGGTGGTGCGGGGACGCGAGCGAGACGGGAAAAACGATGGGATGGAAGAGTACGAGCACGCGGCCTTTGTTGAGAAGTCTTCTTCGAGTTCACTGGTTGAGGATTTCCCTCTGACTCTGAGTCCGAGCTGTGCGGGGCATTCCAATAGTCATGCGCGTCGTCGGACGGTGATGGGGGACGCGGTAAGAAATAGCTGTCGCAAAGGTCTTTTCGTTTGTCTTCAGGGTCGTTCTGCGTTCCCCAGATAGATGCATGACCATCCTGGAGGTCTACTGCCGGAGGAGGTTTTCGTTTGATATGACTGAATCGATAGCCTGAGCCTTCGGAGGAATAAGATTGGATGCGAGGGTTTGAAGTCATGGTGGGATGAAGAAAGGAGGGGCGGATGTGAGTGGTGTAGCATTTATCTCACTCAGGAGGGGGTACACCGCGATGACCGAGCGGAAGTAAATGTCTTGCATTCCCGGAAGAAAGTCTTGGTTTGAGTTCCTGGAAGCAGGAAGGAGGCAAAACTTCGGTCGCACAAAGGAAGACAGCCTGAGTAGTTGGTTTTGCGCAGCAATGAGTCGATTGACGAAGAGCAAGTTGAAGGCAAGTTGAAGGAGTTAAGCGAGTGGTGGCTGTGACGAGCCGACAAGCTGCGCCGGTGATCATGACTGCCGGTGATCTATTGTACTCCGCTTCCACGACTCGGACATGGGTGAGCGCTGCGGCCTGCATCTCTCGAACGTCCTTAGTTAACCATACCTTTAGCCTCTATTGAACAACTCGACCTCTCCCCGCCCCATGCGCCCAAGCAGCATGCCATAGAGGCGTTTGAACATGTTCTACACGAAATCAAGGCCGCTATCATCGCCTCGCGCCATGACTGGGACAAGCATGAGCCAAAGATGTGGTCTTTGGCTAGCAAGACATCCGACCATGACCTGGTCAACTTCACGATCAAGGTGCAGTGGAGTTGCACGTCGTGGCATCGGCGCTCACCCCTCATAGGATGATCTAGTCGTCGTCCGCAGTGCTGTGACTTCGTACGGCCCCATCATCTTGGGGAAGATCAGGATTAGAGCAATAGAGCTCGATTCGTCCGGTGAGCTTGTCTCGGGTAAGGCCGAGAGTGGTGTCCGCGACGACAACCTCGGCTTTATCCATGTCAGGTCTGTCAATTCGCGTTCTGCTACCGTTCATTTGATAATGGTTTGAAGGATCCATGACCCCCCGGGCGATGTGGGCTCAATTAGCATCATCCCGCGGCTTGTAGCTGACATTCTTCCAGGGCGTCGAGAACATCAAGTTTCACTCTCTATTCACCGACGAAGGAAAAGACAAGGACGGAAACAACAACGGCTTCTATCGCGCTATACAACCAAACTCCAAACCCCTCGAATTCTTCAACGAGTGAACTTATAAATTTGCGCCCAAATCTGTACCCATGTAAAGTACTACTATAACTCTCCTCGCGGTTATCAGCATCGTGACTGACATCGTTTTCGTTCCAAATCCGAGTCGAGTGTGTATCACGAACGTGTGCACTACATACACATCTAGCGAATGGGTTCCAACGATTTGGCGCCCAAGATAGCAACTACCGTCTTTTTTTAACGACAACGCTCTGTATTGTAAGTAATTGTAAGGTGCGGTCTCCCTCAATCCGGCCTCGGGTTTATTGTCCGCTGTATAAGCTGTCGAAAATGCTGTCTAAGTATCAGCGCCCACAGTCACCGTGACGGCGACTACGGTAGATGCAAATCAAGCGCCCTAACATCTTCGACTCCGCTTTCGCGGTGTTCTGCAAACCAACAGTAGCAACAGCTCTCAACAGCTGCTGTCAATGCTCTTTAAACTTGGCATCGGCGAAGTTTATTTCAGCGCAGGGCGGCGAGGGCGCTCATGAGCGGTTAGAAGTGACGCGTTTGAAAGAGAGGACACAAGCTCGTCAAAATGAGAGTCAGACGAAAAACAATAACTGACCACGGCACGCTTCCTCAATTGGTAAGTTGTCATTGACAACGTTGGAAATGCTAGTGAACGGAAGCCGGCGTGGGGCCTGAAGAATCGCTGGGCTGCATCGGCAGTCGATTCTTGGATTATAATACGTCCTCAGGAACTCTCACAATTTAGTTGCCCTCAACATGTGAAAGGGAAACCTACTTTGTGCTTCGCTCGCTCTTGAAAATATTGTAGTTGCTCACAATGGACTGGCAACCTGAAGGATGACTGTTCCCCACTCTGATAATTGCCACCTGAGGCCGATCGAGAACTGGTACCCCCTCCTCTTTTTTCTTCTTTTCTTTTTGCGGCTTGAAGATTCCAGCTGGAGGGCCTTCCAATATGGAGAAGGACTCAAGATCGGAGCCTTGTGAATCACGCATCGTCGGGAAAGCAAGGGGAGAGCATGCCAACAATAATCGCTCGTTTCTCATCGGTACCGCTGCGGAGATATCACTATAGACTTGCGGGTTTGATGTCTGTACTCATTGGTGCATCCTTCGCCGTTCGTCTCCGTTCCATTCCAAGTTCTACCTCTTGAATCTGGATTGATTTTGATTGATGCAATAGAGTCCCCCAATCCGTTCTTCAGCCCCGGTTTTTTCTTAACGGGACTGCACCGGAATATACTGTAACCTAATACCTGCCGCCCAGACATATAATGGGATCTTGAGCAAGCCGCAGCAGCACAGCTGTGGACCTTGAATCTTGCACAGCTCGCACCGGCAGTGAATGCGGATCGACCTCTTCAAGCTTCGTTCCGGAATGCGCAGCTACCAAGAAAGATGGAGATAAAGCAGCAAGCGGCGAGGACTTACCGCTGGCTCCGGCGGGACGGGCTTGAAAGGCCTTGGAGTTGAAAGGTCGAATGTTGCTGAGGCGAAATCGCAATGTTGACGCAAAACCACCGTTCTATGTATTATCCTACACATGATTGGCTTCCTCTTCGTCCGTACGGTGCTCAGCCTGCCACGCGTGCTTCGTAGAAGAGGACCCCGGCCACAGGATCTATTGAGGGTATATACAATGAGCAACCCAGTACACAGTACAAAACGCGCCAGATGAAGAGGCAGAGGAACATACATGAGCGGGCGGGCATGGCATAGAGGTAGACCGCGGGCGGGCGCGGATCCTGAGAAGGTGTCATATATAGGAGGTGGGTACGCAGGTGGTTTATGTGTTTTATCGCGAGAGTGTAAAGATATAACTGAAATCGAGAGAGAGAAAAAGGGAGAGATGGCAGCCCGGATATCAGGGAGCGCAGTATACAGGAGTCAAAGATTCTTTCAAAGAAGAGAAGAGAAAAATCGTCAGTGAGTCAATGCATGTGACTGTGATAGACGGGGTACGGCCGATCCGGAGCGCAAGCGCGTTCTGGGAACACAACCGCACCCAGCTCGGGCCCGAGTGCGAAAGCAGGCAGTTCGGCCATCTTGGCGGGAAATCCGTGAGCCGCTTCGGCGGAGCCGAACCCGTACTTCTGTGGCGCGGGTACGTCATCGTCGGCCGGCTCCGACCACGGCCACACGCCCGGGATAGAGCTAGTGGACCTGGGCGGGACGCCGAGGAAGGCCGACGTGGCATAGCCGCGGTCCGTCTGCAAGGCGGCCTCGAACGCAAGGCCGGACAGCGTGGGCGAGTGCGAGGCACACCAGTGCGACGATACTTCGTTGCCGATGACGACGTCGTTGGAAAGCGCGGTCATGTTGTCGTCCGTGAAGCTCGACATCTGGATGGTCCGATCGCCGGAGGAAGACTCTGTAGATGTCGGCGAGAAGGTGAGACTCGGGGTCGAGGGGATGGGGCTCGGATACTGCTGGCTAGAATACGCCGATCCTGGCGTCGAGAGTGAATCCTAACGGAGGGCATCATAATGAGAAAAATAAACTTATAAGAACGACGTGGGCTGACCTCGCTGAGCTCAGGCGAGCCCATGAGTTGGTCTTGCTGAGCGATATTGGAGAATGATAGCTGGTGCCGTTCAACCCGACGGTTGGGCTCATACCCGCTGCTTGCAGACGGAGCGCTGTCCCGCTTTGTGAACGCCTCCGCCGGAAGAGTCGAGGATCTCCGTAGCCCGCGCGTCGCGGGCCGAGTCGGAGGCGAAGAGCTGCTGGAACTTGAAGGCTTCAACACATTCACACATTCCTTCCTGTCGTCGCGAACAAGGAAAGAACCCGTGCCGCAGGCAAACGTTGGCTCGCTGTGACAGCGAACAACGGGTCTGCCTGTCGTGGCAGGCGCAGGAGTAGGGGTAGACGATGCAGCTGCTTCGGAGGCCACGGGCGTTTTGCCAACCCAGAGACGCCAATCCAAGGCGTCGCCGAGGGCACGCTCACAGCGGCCTATCTCCCTGGCCGGAAGACCAGAGAGTTTCGCCCAAGCGCGATTCGAGTAACACTTGTCCTGCGTGAACTTGGAAGCCAAGATCAGCGAAGCGAGGAACGCCCGACGGGGGCAGAGAAGGGGTGAAGGGAGGGGGCTGAGGGAGGCGTTGGCGGAATTCAGTAAGTTGCCCAGCGTAGCCTTGTCTTCCCATTGAGAGGAAGAGATCAACGATGGGGTAGCCGTGCTGGCTATATCCTCGTCATAGACGCGCACTGTGTCCATCACATCTTCGCTGCCGCGGGAATCTGCCGTTGCAAAGTCAAAGTCAAGGGCTGACAGCTGGGCCTCGAGCTCCAGTTCAGCCGGGGTCGCCGGCATGACGCGACATTCCGAGTCTAGCTCGGCGCCCTCGCCCGCTTGCTCCTTTCGAATGAGCTCTGGGACCCTGGGGCGAATGGCCTCGAGATAGCATAGTGCCGTCTGCAAGACGGAACCGGAAGTTCGCGAGCGCCGAAGGACCTCGTGCACGAAACCCTTGATCGGAACAAGATTGCTTCTATTGAAGCCGCTCGCCAGATCGGGTTCGCACTGGAGGGGTGTCTGGCCCGTTCGGGCGCAAGCTAGAGAGCTCGAAGAAGGCGGAGAGAAGGGACTGGGCTGGGTGAGGGGGGATACGGGGGACGGCAACTGTGTGTTGCGTCTGCGGGATTTCGGAGGTGGGGGTGGGGGGTCATTGCACGATCCAACGGTGGCGCGCGAGGAAGTCAAAAATACAGTTGGTATGTCCTGGGGACGCCATATTTCGCATAGCGACTTGACGGCTTGATCTGGGGAAACCGGATTCGGCAATTGAACAAAGTAGGAACGCGAGGTCGACGTACCAACTAAGCCGGTAGCATATTTGTTCTTTGGGTCCCGAACATTGTTCGGGGGATCCCTCGGGGTCTGCGGCATAGAAGGGTGGGCCTTAAGACGTTCTGGTTCGCATAATGGCGTCGGCTTGGGCGGCGAGGGTGATGATGATACAGAATTGGCCGGGGTACTGAGATATGCGAGAGACGGAGAACGAGACGAGATTGAGGACGGGAGAGCATTGTAGGGCTGCCACCGGACCCTGCGGGTTGCCGGGGGCGCCCTGTGAGCGAGGGAATGAATCGAGTGCATGTTTGGGATGATTGAGTTGGGGTTTAAGGTTGGTGGCGGGGATTATAGCAGGCGGTAGAGATTATAGGCGTTCAGATAGTACTAGACCGCGCATCGGAGGACGTGGGGGTGGTAATAGTGTATTTCGAAGCAGCAGAAAAAGAGATGGACGACGGGTTGGGGAAAAGCGGGAGGTTGAGCAGGGGGTCGCGACGCTGTATAGAGAGGCACATTGCGACTGGTTAGGTCAGTTCGGACGTCTCAAGTCAGTGACCTGAGGACGATCCGATTACAGGGAGCTTTGTCGATCGACAAAGACCTGCAAGAAGGCGGGGAGGGAGACAGGCAAGGGGGTCGAGGACTGCTAGAGGCTGGAGGAGAGAGTAGACCGGCTGGGTTGAGTCGTTTAAGTTGGGTGCGTTGCGGTGCTGTATGCGCGTGTTTGGTTCGAATGACTCGCTCCCAATGAATCACGTCCGATTCATTCCGCGCCAGCTATCTCACCTCGGCCGAACAATTGGAGCAATGAGCTCGACACCATCCACGAGTCATTTGTGTTCCATTTTCACTGTGTGTTTTTTTCGCTCTTTTCCAGTCAGTATGTACGCCACTCAGTCGCACCGGAACTCCAAGGCTGTCCACTCGGTGCGATCGCCATGTCCGCAGCCGCTCTCACCCGTGTCCTGTGCATGTCCTGCGTTCCTTCTTGTCAAGGTGATTCCGACCGGTTATGATCCGTGCGAGCCAACGTCCGACTCGGTGGTTTATGGTGACTCGCCATTATCGTCAACCTGCCAGTGCATGGTAATACGGTGACTCGTTCAGCGCACTCGCACGCACAGCATTTCGATTACGATCGGATGTACTTATGTAGTTTGTGCAGATACATATCACTTGTGTTACTTTTGGTTCAGTACCTTCAACTGGTCCTTGCAGGCCTTGCACTTGAAGCTCTCCTGGCAGAATTGCGCTATCTTCCAAGCCGCCGAGGCTACGAATTTGTGATGATGCACATGTTGGATCAAGCTTCAAGTTCGCGGCAAGTCAACGTTCAAACATGCCAAGCATGCGGCCCATCTCCCCCGCTCCCCTTAAACACGGATCCACCACATACCCGTTCTCCTTTACGCCCACCCTAGCCCTTCCTTACATTTCTCTACTCCCACCATGTTACTTGCCCTTCCTATCGTCATCCTCAGCGCCATCCTGTCCGTACAGGCCGACATCGCCCATGGCGCCCACGTCGCTCGTCACCACGCACGAATCTCAGTTCCACGAGCACCACTCGAATCACCTAAATTAAAGAAACGCAAATCTTGCAAGGCTAGGGTACGGCTGCCCTCAATTCTCCCGCACCCTGCTCAGTCTTCGTAGAACAAGACCAAGGCCAAGTCCACTGAAGCCAAGAAGATTCAGACGTCGACAAAGACGACCAAGAAGTCGACCGCGGCGGCCAAGCCCACCAATAATTCCAACAGCAACAACAACAAGAGCAACAACAACAAGAGCAACAACAAAGGCGACTCCGGCAACACCAACAACTTCGTCGCGCCCGCCGCTGGGCCGCCTGTAGCTGGCCTCATCCATATCAACGTGGATCGCTGCGGTGGCAATGGTGCCACCAGTTGAGTTTCTTGAAGCCACATCGTTTCCCACAAACTGAGCATGCCTTTCAGAGAAGATCACCTCGACGACTGGGCCCAATGGCAGCCTCGACTGGCTCAACTGTGGTATTAATAGTGGCAAGTCGCGACCTTGCTGTCGATTCGTCTTGTAATCGTCGTTCAGGTGGCTGGAATCCCCCGTATATGGGCGTCAACGACATTATCGCGGCGGATCTCACGCAGGCGCTCACACAACCTGGCACACCCTTCAAGGCCTGCTCCGAGTCCGTTTTTGCATCTTGCTTCGTCCTGGCGAAACTGATATCTTGCCAAGCTTTGTATGGATGTTCGAGAAGTACGCGAACCAGTACGGTCTCAAGGCCATCATGCTGGCGTCCTTCGCTATGCAGGAGTCAAGCTGCAATCCCTCCACTGTCGGTGGAGCCGGCGAGCAGGGGCTCATGCAGCTGACCAAGGACAAGTGTGGTGGAGCTCCTGGTGGCAATTGCAGGGATCCTGTCCGTCGTTCTTACCTCCATGGGCCCGGGCGCTCATCTCTTTCTCATGCAGGAGTTCAACATCAAGACCGGCGCCAAGTACTTCGCCGAAACTTTGTCGAACAACAATGGCAATCTTTTGCTCTCCATCGGGATGTACAACGGGTGGTACAAGGGCCTGACTGTTGCAAGTCTCTTGCCTATTTTGCTACAAATCTGTTTGACATGCGCCTTCTAGGCCAAGGCTACTGCTGCAAAGGACTCCGCCTGCTGCTACTGCCAGAACAATCTCGACTAGTACGTTCTTTCCCCATCCTCCTGTGCCTATTCCTCACACTTGATATCAGCTTGCACCAATTCATGAACGGCTGGGTTTTGAACGTCAACGCATACTCCAGCAGCCTTGGGAAGTACCACAACCTGCAAGTCTGCCCAGGGAAGCAGTCTTAGATTACGGCGACCAGTATACCTACACCGACACACTGGAGTCTTCTGCAGCCTGGCGCTCTATACCCTTTACTAGTCTACGTCTTGAGTTGTTGTATATACAGCCTACTGAACTTCACGATTGTGAACGCCGCCGCCGCTGTCGTCGTCGTTGCAGCGCCTCGGAAGCCGCATTAGGAAATTTCTCGTTCTATCTATAATCTATTCGACGCGCCTCGACCATGTCGGAAGACGCCTCTTCTTCGCCTAGCTCACCCGCCCTCTCCGCATCCACCCCGCCGTCGTCCGTGCCCTCTCCCCAGCTCCGGGCCCTTTCCATCGAAGTATCCGCCGCCGACAAGGCTGCTGCCGTTGCCCTCAAGGCTGACGCTAACAAAGCATTCTCTGGTGCGCATCTGCACTCCCCTTCCGCTAATGCGAGGCTTAAAGTGGACGGCGGGGCAGGCCATGACTTCCCCGCGGCTGCGCGCCTCTACTCCGAGGCTATCGAGAAAAACCCGGCGGACGCGACCATCTGGTGCAACCGGGCGTACACGCGCATGAAGCTCGAGGAGTTCGGCTACGCCCTCACCGACGCCAGTGGGTCGCTTTCGGCGCACTGACTCACTCGCTGCACGCTGAGAACACCGTGCGCAGGCCAGGCGATCCAGCTCGATCCAAAATACGCCAAGGCGTACTACCGGTGCGCTACGTGCCCTTTATGCCATCGAGCGCAGGCTAATCTATGCCCCGTACCGGGCGGCAGGCGCGCGACATGCTACATGCAGATTCTGAAGCCGCAATCGGCGGTCGCAGATTTTCGCAAGGTGCTCGCGCTCGAGCCGAAAAACGAGACGGTGCGAGCGCAGCTGCTCGCGACGCAGAAGCTCATACGGAAAATCGAGTTCGAAAAGGTCCGAGCGGCTCCGCGCTGGCCTGTCATTTCGCTGAGGTCGCACGACAGGCTATAGAGGTCGAGGGTGAGAAGAGCCCTGTTCTGCGGTGTCAGGAAATCATCACGGAAGGTGCGGCTTTGTGATTCGAACATTATCTTGCAGAAACTCGATGGGTATATTTTAGGAGGCTGCGAAGTCGAAAAAACCTACGCCGGCCCAGTACTTCCCCTCGTGGAAGGAAAATACAATATCACGCACGAGTTCGTGACAAGCATGATACAGTGGTTCAAGGATGGCAAGGCTCTACCAAAGCGGTACGTGTGGGAGATCGTCCTAGGCGCCCACGAACACTTTTCGAAGGAAGAGAGCCTGGTGAACGTCGATTTGGAGGACGGTGTAACCTGCGATGTCATCGGCGACGTTCATGGTAGGCCCCTACCCCCCGTGCCCAACCGTCCGACGAGCTTACCTGTCGGTTCTCAGGCCAATTCTACGACATGCTGCACCTCTACTCCCTCACAGGTGAACCAAGCGAGAAGCATTATTTGTTGATGAACGGCGACCTCGTGGATCGCGGGTCGTGGTCAATAGAAGTCATCCTTACCGCCTTCGCATTCAAATGCGCGCTCGTTTTCCACATCTTGTGTTTGTTATTCCTAATTGTTTGCAGGGTTGTATCCGCGATTCATGTACATCAACCGCGGGAACCATGAGGTGCGGCCTTCTCTGCTGGTTTCTTCGCTCAACCCTAACCCGCGTCCAGGCAAAGGACATGAACCGAACATACGGCTTCGAGGGCGAGGCGAAACACAAACACGGTGAACAGACTTACAAGGCGTGTTCCCCTCCTTTTCTATCGTTGCGCCGCTTAGCTGACTTGATTGGCGCAGCTCTTCGCCCACGTTTTCACTACCTGTGAGCTCTTTGTGCCATAGTAGAGTTTTTCACTGAGTCGTACTCCTAGTGCCCCTATCCACGCTTATAAGCGCGACAAAACCCCCACCGAACAAAACTGGTAGCCCCATCCTGTCACCGCAAGGGCTAAAACGGTATTTCGTCGTACACGGTGGTCTTTTCAGCAAGGATGGAGTTACGCTAGAAGACATCCGGAAAATTGACCGTATAGGTCGCCAGCCCGGACAGGAGGGGCTGATGTGCGAGGTATGTGCGGGGTTTGTCACGGAGATGCAGACTCCTGACCTGCATATAGCTCCTCTGGACGGACCCGCAAACAATGCCCGGCCGGGGACCGAGCAAACGAGTATGGACTTATATCGCGTCCGACTCCACCGGTCCTGATTTATTGTGATAGGGCGTCGGGATTGCTTTTGGACCAGATGTAACGCGAAGATGGTGCACGCTCAATGGTGTTACAGGCATCATCCGCAGTCATGAGGTCCGACAAGGTGAATCCCACTTCTTGACGCCACAGTCGTAAACAGTTAATGAAAACGCATTAGACGGCTACCAAATCGAGCACGACGGCTTGTGTACGACCGTAAGTGACGTCGGTTTTATCAAAGCGTTTCCTCATCATTGCTCCTGTGTAGGTGTTTTCTGCGCCAAACTACGGTAGATAAGTCAATTCTTGTCAGAGCGTGCTTATATCATCCCTTGTGCAGTGGATCAAGGTGGCAATAAGGGCGCATTTGTCAGTAGAAAGCACGGTCCTTTCCCGCCATACTGATCGAATTTTCTCTAGATTCGAATCGATGCTGCGGGCACCCAGAAGTACACACAATTTGAGGCGACCCCGCACCCACCCATGAAGCCGATGGCTTACGTGCAGGGTGGGCTGGGAAGTATGATGATGTAGCGGCCTGTCCGCACCTGTATTCGGCCCTGCCGTAGGTCAAGCAGCCTAATATAATTATGTTGTTCATTAATGGGTCGAGGAGCGCTGATTCCGTGCGTACCAATCATCTCAATGTCTGTTTGGCTGATGTTGTATGGATTTTCACATGCGAGGACTGTATCCTTTTTCTTTGAAGGAAAAATTGAGATATGCTGTGGTTGTTTCGTCCCAGTCGACCTTCGGCGGCATATAAGTATTCTTTTCAAACCCTATCGATAAGATACCGAAGGTGTGTCTGACTAAGCTATTGACGGGCTTATGATGTCCACAGTGGGAATGGTTCGTATTGGCGGCGCATGGCGCAGCTCCGGTGGCGCGCGCCCTGTGATACCCAGTCGTGATTTATTCCCTGACGGCCTACCTGGTGGTTTCTAGCAGTAATGACCGCGCCAATGAAATTCAGTGTCTAATTATACTGAATCTTATTCAGGGACAACGCTGATCACCGTGACCTGGAACTTGGAGGCCACACGGAACATTGCCGATTTGTGTAAAATGTCTCATGATATATCAGAGCTGGTGTATATATGTATGGAGTGGGTTGCCGATGCCTCTTGAGCCCGTTATGCTTTTCTTGTGCGTTTTATTTGCCTTCGCAATCTCGACAATTCCACAGACTGCGAGGGTTTTCGTGTACGGACGGCAATGGAATGACACAGGCAAGGGAACAATCATCTTCGAGGAAGCGTGGACCATCCCTGCGCTCATCGACCAGATAACGTATGGTAATTTTGTATTGGATTTACTGTCAACCTGACAGCGTTAACCAGGAAGAATGCTCCTCCTTTGGGTACTTCATCCGAGTCCCTTGCCGTTTTATACGGTAGGTCGTTAACAAAGTCCAGGCCAAACGAATGCAGAACTGCAAGCAAATCTGCTCGATATCCACAACCAGCGCCTCGCCAGAATGGACGCGAACGGTGTTGATTATGTGAACATTTAGAGCTTGAAGTTTGCTGACGTAGAGCTGATTCTCTCATTGAGCTGGTGTTATCCTGCGCAACACCTTGTATACAGGTTAATGCTTTTTTCATCCTTGAAGATATCTTGACGATAGAATCCACAGGGTATCTCTGACCAAGCGGCTGCTGAAATCATGGCCAGGGATGTCAACAATCAGCTCGCCGCATCCATCGCCAATAACACTGTTCGCTTTGGAGGATTTGCGTCTCTGGCGATGCATAACGCGACCTCGGCGGCACAAGAATTGCAACGGGCTGTTCTGGACCTAGGATTCCTTGGTGCAATGATCAATGACTATCGTAATGTGTTGTTAGTGCCTACTGAACTTGCCTGGCTCATTCTCTGTTGCAGAGCAGTCAGGGCCAGATGATGGTTGGCAGCTTTTGCCAGAATTGTTTTTGTGCTGACTTGTGTATGCAGCGACACTACTGTTCTACGATCAGCCCGAGTACGACGTCTTCTGGGAGATGGTGACAGAGCTTGATGTGCCGGTGTACCTCCACCCTCGAACGAATATTGCCCAGATTCAGGCGTTGTTGTACGCACACGCTCCCTGGCTCAAAGCAGCGGCACAGGCAAGCTCTATCCGGCAGCCGGGTGGCCTACTAAACATGACTGACAAGACCAGGAATTTGCAGATACGCTCTCGACCCATGTGCTCGGTCTCTGTACCAATGGCGTGTTTGAGTACGGATTCTGGAATATAATGATTGAATGCAGCGCTGAACGACTGTCTACGCAGCCGATTTCCCAAACTCCGAATTATAGTGGGCCATCTCGGTATGTCTGGCTTCTAGTCGAATGTGTTGGCGCTCATCTATCTGTCAAGGCGAGCGAATAACGTCGGACTTGCTGCGGATCGACCAGCGTGAGTCTCCTGAGTATTTCCTCATTTCCCAGGAATTCAGCGCGCCATCTTCAGAACTGGCGCGCCAGCTGCCCGTCGGTATGCCGATGCTCAGGAATGTGACATCGTACTGGCAGACCAACTTGTTTGAAACGGTATCTGGGAACTTCGCGACAGAGCTTTTAAATTTTCATGCCAACCAAATCGGCTTGAATCGCATCATGTACTCGGTAAGCATTCATTCTCCCCAAGGCTGTTAGCTGTTCTTGATAGTTTCCCACATGTGCAGGTCGATTACCCCTATGTATCGATGGAAGACGGGCAAGAGTGGTTGAATGGCCTAGCGACTAACATGAGCCTGAGCAGTGAAGATTTACTGGCATTGAAGCGGGGACTGGCAGTGGATGTGTTGGGCTTGAATCGTTAGGGCTGACTGATTTTGCCAATCAACGTAAGTAGGTATGTATGTATATACACAGTTCGGTTGGCTGCGAATTGGCTGTGACGAAACGCTACTAAAATGGCCAAGAATTGGAGACTGGCATTCATTCAATATGATTGCAGCTTCGAGTGAGACATTAATTGGCTGGAGCCTGAATCGACAGTGGGTGGATTGCCTTCGGAGTTGTTGGTCCATCGGCAAACGCCGAAAGCTTTCTGTAACCGGCTGTGACAGACACACTTCTCAGCGCATGGACAAGACCAAGGCTAAGCTCGCATCCACAAAGCTAGCTGCCTTTTTCGACAATGACGATGACGAATCGTTCTCAGTGCGATGGATCGAGCCCTTTCCCTCACTTCAAACTTACCAACCGGCTCAATTAGCAAAAGACAGTTGATGATGCAAAGCTATCCCAATATCTAAATGCTGGCACTGTTCGCAAGTCCCGGAGAGAGAAGGAACAGGAAGCTGCTGAAGCAAAGAAGCGGGAGGAAGAAGCCAGTGCCGCAAAGGCATATGCTGAGTTCCTCGATGCGTTTGAAGCCGATGATACCAAAAAATCCGGCCACAACTTCGTCCAGGCAGACTCCAAATCGGCGTATATTCCGAACTCGAGAAACTTGACGGAAGTCCCTTCGCGTAAGAGTGTAAAGGCTAGGGTGAGGCTCTGTCTCCCTGAGATATTGCTTGCGCTAATTTTCGGCGTTAAGTCTCCTTCTCCAGTAGGCGCTCCAAAGCCGAAAGGAAAACGAGCCATGGATGCGTTCCTTGAAGAGATCAAACGGTACTTCTTACGTTGATTTTTCTGCCATTTTGGTGACTCTGTATAGGGACCAAGCCGAGCGGGAAGCCAAGTATTCGCGACATGGTACATCGTCTTGACTGTCTTAGGGCCTTTCTAACATGACTCTAGCCTCTGGCCATGGTCGATCTGTGACGGCGCTAGCAGGTTTGTTCTTCCGACCCTGAACATGCCGGTTTATAACGAATATCAGCGTACGAAGGCCAAAGTGGAAGCAAGGATCGGGGGGACCCTCAAGTACGTTTCTGTGCAGCAAATCGCCCTCGCTATTAGTAACACGTTCCAGACATCAAACATATTTGTGGCAAACCTACCTCCCCATGTAACGGAGCAGAGTTTGGGCATATTCTTTGCCCGCTGTGGCCCTGTTGGTTCAGTACGTTAAATCTGGAAAAAAGCATGTATCAAGGATCTGATGTTTTTCCAGGTCAAGATCATGTGGCCCCGCACAGATATTACGACTGGCCCCGGTGCGGACATGACTAATTCGAGACGGACCAAGAGCATCGGTTTAAGCGGTTTTGTGTCATTCATGAGACGCAAAGACGCTGAACAGGCTCTTCGTGAACTGGACGGTTTTGACTGGGGAGGGTCAGTCCTTCGTGTAGGGTGGAGCAAGGCCGTACCCATTGCCCAAAAGCCCATGTACAGTAAGCAATCCGGCCTACCAATCTGGGTACTACTCACGATATACAGCCTCTGTGCTGACCAAAACGACCGATTTGGGGCGCCAGCGAAGTCGGAGTCGCTCGCGATCTCCTCCTCGAGAAAAGCAACACGGTCGTTCCTCTCGACGCTCTCCAAGTCTTTACAGTCGCAGTCGATCCTCATCTCCGCGGCAGCGATCTTATAGCCGCTCACGACACCATGGTGGTTCGCGCAGCCCATCACCTCGCCGCAACCATATACGCGACGAGGAAGAGGAGGTCGTCACCGATACCTTCATTCGAGCTGTTGCAGCTGAAATCAAGGGCCACGGCTCCAAATATGAACAGAACCTGCGGGAACGAGAGCGCAATAATCCCAAGTTTGCGTTCTTACTTCGGAAAGATGTAAGTTTATGGTGTACTTTCTGCATCCCCGATATCTGAGTACGGTTGCAGCACCGCCGACACGCTTTTTATCGTGGATTGATTGAGTCTGAACTGCCTCTGGGTCCGGAGTTTGACGATGAGGTATATCCATTTACTTGTTATTGCTCAAACTCGATGCTGACCACTGTTTAGGGCTACAACTCCGTATATTCTAGTGATTCAGCAGAAGATTCTGAACGGGAGCGAGGTCGCAAAACCGCTTTAGGCAAGCTAGCGCGAAAACGGTTCGAGGCCATGCTCCGCGCCCTTTCGGGAAAAAGAGGTGAGATGGCGCGATGCATGGCATTCAGTCTCGAGCATGCGGAGGCCGCCCACGAGGTGAATCAACTGTCGACTTGGCAGACTATCGTTGACCTTACTCTTGCGTTCAGGTGGCCGAAATAATAGTCGCCTCTCTGCTTGTCGATAGCACGCCGGTTCCCCGGAAAGTGTCCCGGCTGCATCTCATCTGTGATATTCTGCACAACTCGGCTGCGGCTGTTCCTAGTGCATGGAAATTCCGCCAGGAATTTCAAGCACGGCTTGGTGTCGTCTTTGACCATCTCGCCAACATTTACCATTCTTTTCCCGGCCGAATCACCGCCGAGACTTTCAAGAAACAAATCGTTGCCGTCGTGGACATCTGGGAAGACTGGATCGTTTTTCCGCCTGATTTTACGAATGAGCTTCGGACGAGATTAGAAGGGACTGTCGTTGAAGAAGAGGAAAAGGTGCAAGAGAAAATGGAAGACATCAAAGTTCCGGTCATGGCACCGTCTCGATTCAAGACCAGCACCTTCCAGGCTGCTGACCATGTTGATTCAGTGCCCGTTAACCTGGACGGCGAAGTAATAGACGATGTCGATGGCGAACCGGTGGAAGATGTGCATATTGATGATGTGGATGGCTTTCCTATGAACGATGATGTGGACGGTGTCCCGATGGAGGAGGACGTGGATGGTGTTCCGATGGACGATGTGGATGGAGAATCCCTAGACGATCTTGATGGCGCGCCGGTGGATGATGATGTCGACGGCGACCCACTCGACGAGGATCTGGATGGTGTACCGATGGAATTTGAAGAGTGATTCTCACTGTCGTTCCTGCTTTCTTTACATGCTTGGCGTTGTACTTTTTGTTTTGCAAAATATTCATCGGAACGATGTGATATATAGCGATATGTACATTACAAAGCACGAGAATCCATCCATGTGTCTTATTAGCGCTAAGTTAGTTTTCAGTCTTGAGTACGGCGCTGAGGATGACCTCCAGGACGACCTCCAGGCCCAGAGGTCATCCTTGTGATCGCGTCTTTAGCGGCCAATATGTCTTTCTCGCTCCCTGAGATAGGTCAGTATGAGAGCCGCGAATAGAAAACCGCGACGCACCAATGATAACAATAGTGCTATTTTCCCGACTGACGGTGATGTCCGCCCCAGTCTCGTTGCGGAGACGAGCAACGTTGGCACCTTTGGAGCCCACGATCCGCGGGAACATGGTGCGGTCGGGCAGAGTCAAGAAGCCCACATGAGACATGCGCCCAGCATGCTCAATTGCCTCCTTGATCTGCTTTTCAGCGCGGTCCAGGCCGGCTTGGTCCTTCGCCTTCAGAGTCCAAGTCGATTCGCCCTCCTCTGCGTCCTGGTAATTGTCCATGATCTCCCACTTGACAGTGGGAGCCTCGTCCTCGACCTCGTCAATGCGAGCGGCAGAGCCGTTGGCAGTGGGTTGCGGCGGTACAGCAGACTTATGGGGTTGCGTCGACTGGTCGACGTGGACACCAAATGCCCGGAGGGTTCGAAAGAAAGCTATTCATTTGTCAAGAGGGCAAGCAGTATATACAAAACGAACACGCTTACCGCCCTGCTGGGAGATGACGTGGTGGTACTTGAGCGGCACTGTAACGGTGCTCGAGGGGCCGTCAGCGACAGTCGGTTTAACCTGGGCCTATCAAAAGTTCAGGGCGGAGCCACAAATTCCGGGCGAAAGTGTAACCTTAAGGTCCTCCATCGCTTTGACACACGAAGCGCGAGGGCCCGAGACCTTGACGATGTTCGCCACGTCCACGTCCTTGAAGTCCGCCGCGTTCTCCGCATCGCCGACCTGGTTGTATGAGCGCGAACCAGGGAACTGGACCTGTACGCCGTGGCGATCCTGCAACTCGTTCAGATGCTGTCCGCCGCGCCCGATGAGCGCACGGTGCTGTCCAGCGGAGATCTCCATGGCCAGCACGACGCGGTCACGGAGCTCCGCGACGGTCTTCTCCAGGTCCGCCTTGAGCTTTGCGACGAGCTTAGGTTCGCCGCGGAGGCGAACTTCGTCGATAGCAGCATCTCCCTGGCGTGGGCTAGAACACGAAATGCATTCAGCAATTTGTACAACGTAACTCAGTGGATTGACATACAATCTGATCAAGCCAGCCTGGAGTTTGGGGTCAGAGGGCCCGCCACACCGCTTGACGAGATCCTTGAGGCCCTGTCCACCAGCACCAATCAAGTTGCGGTGGAACTTGGCCTCGACCACGACGGTCGCTGTGGTCTCCTCAGTTACCTGGTCCGCAATGGCCATGATGGCCGCCTTAGCAGCCGCTACAGCCTTCTTCGTCCCGCGCACACTGATGTTAGTCAATGTCGAGTCATCTGTAGCCTTGTCCACGTCGATCTGCGCGTCCGTCGCATCCTTGATCTCATTGATAGAGACGCCGCCCCGTCCGAGAATGCGCGCAACAGCGCGGTTGGGCACCGTGAACTTGAGAATGTTGTTGGACTCCTTCTCAAATTCGACAGCCTCAAGCAGTTCGGACTTGGCCCCAGCAACGCCCTTCTTGCCGCCCTTGACGAGGACCTCGTCCGCCTTGAGCACCTCGCGCGTTTTGCCCTCGCCGTTCTCCGCTGACTGGCGAGGGAAAGTGATTTTGACCGAGTACTTGTCCTCGAGCCGGATGGCATACTTGCCGCTTTGTCCGATAAGCGAAGAGTGATACTGGCTGGGGATCTTGAGCACCTCAGAGGTCTCATCGGCCTGGAAAGCGCCCGTACTTATTATAAGGAGATAACAGGACGGGCGGCAGAGCTACTCACGAGCCTCTCAATTTGCGCAAGGATCCTTTTTTTAGCGTCCTCGACATTTTCTTTCCTGCCAGTGATCTGAAAGCCATGAATCTTGAGGCTGTAGTATATAGCAACCGTCAATACGTACTGTAACCTTGGATTTCTGGTGGACCGCCTTTTTCTTCTTGCCACCATTGTCCTTTTCCTTCTCGTCAACCTCGTCCGAGACGTCGACCTTGACGCCGAGCTGGTCCCGGAGCTTGTTCACGCCTGCACCTTGAGAGCCTACGATGCGGCCAACGAACTCGCGGTCGATGTCGAACTCCGTGGACTGACGAACATTAGTTACGAGTTACTTCTCATACAACGGGAGGTTTGCCCACATAGCTGTTGACGATCTCATCATTCTTGGCGTTCTCGACAATCTTGAGGACCTCCTTGACGGCCCGGTCAACGTCGCCGCTTGCGCCGCGCAGAACAATGACATCCTCGCCCGAGGGGTCGTGTGCATCCTTGCCGACCTTGATGGAGAGCGTTGTGTCCTCGCCAATGATCCTGAAAGAAGCTGCTAAGCGGGCGTCTCGCTCGACTACGGATCGACACTCACGCATTGAGGGTGGTTCCGCCCCTGCCGACGACCGCGTCATGCCAGCGCTTCTCAACTACGATAGTCTCGCTCTTGACATCCGCGGCGTCCTTTGCGAGCTTGAGAATCTCCTTTGCAACCTCTTCAAGGTGCCTTTTCTTCTCGTCGGGCGACGGCGAAGCATTGGCAGACATAGGATCGTAGACAAGTAAAACCGTGGACTGCTCAGCGGACTCGGGCGGGAAAAACAGCTGGACATTGTGGGCCTCGTGGAGTTGCTTCAGCCTGTATGATATTGAATATAGTGGAACATAGACAGGAGGCTACAGGAGGACACGCACTTCTTAGCATTCTTGCCCGTGATGAAGCGGTGAACGAGCCAGTCGACCGAGACCTCTTGCGTAGCACCGATGAGCTTACCGATGAGTTCCGAAACCTGGCGCACGACGCCGTCGACATCCGCCTTGTTGCCGATGATATCGATGTTTAAGATGGACGCCTTCTCAATGACACTGGGCTCGGGAGCGTAGACCGCGACGCCGGGGTGTGCAGTGCTGAGCGTCTTAGGGTACCCGATACGCGTCATGTAGGTGAGCAGCTGCCTCGAGAGCGTGATAGGCCCAGGGAGCGGGAACTCGTGGATGTACTGCGAGTTCGCCTTTTCCATGACCGCGGCAAGCCCACCCGGGAGGTCGTTGCTCTGCCCCCAGACGGTAACTTCGTCGCTCGCCTCATCAGCCCTGGCAACAATGACCACGCAGCGCGTCTTGGCGACGATCTCGTCGACGGCCTTACCGACAAGAAGGCGGTGCTGGCGCTTGGGCAGCTGCATCTTAAGCGAGGTGACGTTGCTGGTGTAGTGCTCGATGGTGCTCTTGATTGACTCGATCACGCGGCCGACGGCCTCGCGTTCGCCGGTGACGGTGACCTCGCGCTCCACTGCGTTCAAAGCGAGGTTGACATCGTCCGACCCCGCGGCGGCTTGGAAGACGGCCTTGCGAGCGACAACGTACGGCAGGATGTGGGCCGGGATGTCACGCACACGCTGCGTGGACTTCGAGGTTTTGGACGAGATAATTTGGTTGAGCATCGCTTGGGCTTCGTAGGCGAGGGGCTGCGGGCCCGTCAGAGTGACGGGCACCGTGACCTCCTGCTCCTCGTCATCCTGGGACGGGGTGACCTTGCCATTGACGTGACCGTTGCCGTTGGGGGCGAGCGAGGTCCGGGGCGGAATGTCGACCCGCACGCTGGTCTGGTCGCGGATTTGCTTCAACGTAGCGCCTGTTTCAACTTCAACGAAAGAAACAGCACGCGATGGAAGAGCATCCAACCTTTGGGTCCAATGATGGAGGCAATTGTCGAGGCCGGAGCGTTGATGGTCAGGGTGATCTGCAAGTCGGTGAGACATAAAACTGGAGGTGACGGGACAACCGGCATACCACCGGACTAAGAAGAGCGAGGAGACTCCTCTTAGCCTTCTCGAGTTCCTTTTGAGTATCGGCCTTGATGTGAAAGGTGGTCTGGCGCGTCTTCTGGTTGGCGGAAGCCTCGAGCTTGATCTTGTACTTTGAGATAACCTGCTTCATGACCTCGCCCAGTGTGGCGTGCTTGCCGTCCTTTCCGGCATTGGAAAGGTCCATCGAGCCGATGGTGAACGAGTCGGCGAAGACGGGAACCTGCTTCACGGGGGCCTTGGGACGGGCAGCGGCCCAGGCCGCCTTGGGGGCTGCGGAGGGCGCGGGGGCTGCGGAAGCGAGCGAGGGGAAGGCAGACTGGGAGTCGGTGTCGAGGACAGCGGAGTGCTGGGTGCGGGCCTTGGGAACGGGAGACTCGGTGAGACTGGGGAAAGGGTCGGGGGCACCCTCGAGGTTGTGCCTCCGTTGGAGGTCTGCGGCGGAGAGGGCCATTGGGGGTGTCCGAGCGATGTGCCTTTGACGAGGGAAAGACCTATGGAGCGATTGCGATGAATCGACCGACCAGCGAAATAGACCGGGAAGATGGAAGTTTGGGACAAGAGTTGTTTGACATTGCTAGCGGACACGTAGACGGTGCTCAGTACAATTCTCAGTCTGTAATATTCCTGAACGCTATGTATGCAGTACTCCACCTGGCCAGCGCCCTGTCACTGGCCGACAGTGGCCTAGATTCTAGAACTTGAAGTGCTAGCCTTGGGGTCGTTTTGGTTCCGGGCGGCGCTCACGTGGGCTCTCGGTCTGAACGACGTGTTCTGAAACCCAGCGATGCTTACATCCGTTTCTCCGTAACCCGTATATATTCAGAGTCCAGTGCGCCCGAGACTCCTCCTCTCTCGATGCGCCCATCTCCACTCTGCAGAGCCGCCCTCATTCTTCAGCTGTGCTTGTACCCAGTGGCCCGCGCCGACTCGTTCCTCTCCGAATCGCTGCTGCGGAAGAACCCTATCCATAATGTCCTTGAACACCAGCCCGCGCGCAATGTCGACTGCAAGAACTCGAGTGTGCGTTCACCTCGCCTCTTCTGCATACTTAATCCAACGACGCACCTCAGCCAACGGGTCCGATTGACACGACAATGTGCGACTATGAGACGGTCGAGAGCGTTAACGACAGGCTTTACGCCAACCTCCACGAGCTCGTGCGAATGCCGTTCTTCAAGTACTTTCAGGTGCGCGCCCTGTGCGCTATCCACTGGCCTGCCCTAACGATTTACAGGTCGACTTGTACCGCGAGTGCCCGTTTTGGTCAGACGACGGCTCGTGCAGTGACCCAGGATGTGCCATAACCACCGTGGACGAGGTGCGACTGTCGGCTACTCAGCTCTTTCACAGTCTCCCGCTGACCGGCATGCCAGAGCGAGATACCCGAGAAATGGCGCGCGTCAGCACTCAGTCGACTCGAAGGGTCCAAAATAGACGATGTGCGCCCACTTCTTCAGCGCTATGTGTATCCTGACATTTTACACAGCGACACGAGCTTCCAGGGTGCTACTATCGCGATTCCGACTTCTGTTTTCTAGACGACAACACAGGCAGGTCGTATGTGCACCCCTTTCCGCACATTCTCACACGTCATCCAGAGGGAGACTATTATGATCTTTCCCTCATCCCAGAGCGCTATACCGGATATGCCGGAGCCGACGCTGCGCGGGTATGGCGCACAATATACGAGGAGAACTGTTTCGGGCTATCCGAGCTCACTCTTATGGCGGGCCCGAATCCTGGACTCGTCAGTCTGCCCGAGTCCATGTCCGAGGCGTTCCGCACCGAGTCGGGTGAGGTCGGCCAGTGTCTGGAAAAGCGTGTCTACTACAAGGTCATTTCAGGTGAGCGATTTCCGTTCAAGCTGACTTCGAAATTCATTGCATTATCAGGGCTCCACGCATCTATATCTACACACATATGCCAGGAGCATCTCAACCAGACCACCGGAGAATGGGCAAGCTTTACTACCCTGTATCTCGCGCTTGTCGTGCTCACAAACCCCAGGCTCCAAATCTTCAGTGCTTCATCAACCGGGTTGCGTCGCACCCTGAACGGCTACAGTACATTTACTTCAATACGGTGCTCCTCCTGCGCGCCGTTGCGCGCATCGGGCCGTACCTCTCGGCATTCGACTATTGCTCGACGGGGAACCATGAGGATGACGCGGAAACGCTTTCCATGCTCTCGAACGTGATCTCCATCGCGCAGAACGCGGGGCGGTTCGACGAGACGGTGTTATTCCGCGGGGAGAATGCCAACATACTCAAAGAAGAGTTTAAAGCGCACTTCCGGAACGTGACACGGATAATGGACTGCGTTGGGTGCGACAAATGCCGGCTGTGGGGCAAGATTCAGACGACGGGCGTGGCAACGGCCCTCAAGATTCTTTTTGAGCTGGACGAAAAGGCGCTGGATCCAGCAACGAATCACAATTTGCTGCAGCGGTCAGAGGTGGTCGCGCTGATCAACACGCTGCACAGATTTAGCGAGAGCCTCGAGGCGGTGGAGGGTTTCCGGGAGATGTGGAAGGCGACGAGTGCGACGGAAGGCGAGAAACTTATTGTCGAAGCAGAACGGGCTGAGGCCGCCACGACTCGGGTAAGGACCGATTAATCATTCCTGCGTCCACTAGTTTCTGACCTTTCCAGCCGAAGCCCTCACCTGCCGCGGGACGGGAACCGGGCGAGAAACGGTTGGAGGTGGTATTCGTGCGATGGCTGCGGTTGTGCAGGGAGAGCACGGCGAGCTGCTTGGGGCTCGTAGTCGATATGTGGCGGCGGGGGTTGAGTGCCCTCGCGTCGGCGTTTGCTCCTTCGAATAAAGAGCGCGGGCCGGCGGGATTCGATCTGTAAACTAGGATCACATAATGTGCTTGGCTGGGCGGTGTGATGCAAACAGCCTCCTTCCTTCTCTGTCACGGTCTCCGTCGATGAGCTCTCGTCGCTCGTTACAATGATTCTACTCGACGAAGACGACTCGGGGCCGTCCAAGCTTGCAGCTGCCCCCGTGCCCACCTTGCGTCTGCCGGAGCCAGTGGCAGGCCGCTCTTCGCCGCTCCCGGACTATGAAACCTCCCAGCTCGAAGCCCAACATACTGTTATCTTTCGCAAACCAACCTTTCCCAACCGGTTTGACTCCCGCTTCTGGAGAGTCACCTTCTTTGCGCTCGCTATCTATGTCTTCCTCTCCATTATCATCGGCATTCCCCTCATCGTTACCGTGCGTCGCTTTGTGCCGTACAAACACACTCACGCTCACACGGATCTACTCTGCAGCGAATAGCGGCCCGCAAGGCCGCCTCCCCTACCCTCAGCATCCAGAGCCTCTTCATCGACGACGGAGACGAAACACCCCCCCCTCTCAACCTGGCGGCGAGCGGCATCATGATGACGGAGGCAGCGATCGCATGCGATAAATGGGACTCCACGATTAAGTCGGGGCCTCTGTTTGTGGCGACGTTCGTCTGCTTCGCGTTTTCCGCGCAACCCCTGACCAGTCCGTTTGCAGCGCCAAGCACACCCTCACCCCTAACGGTCTCATTGCGATTCGCTCCAATGCCACGGAAGACATCGTTCCCCACACAGGCGGGCGTCACAACCTCACTGTGGATATCAACAGCGACCCCTCCGCGAAGCAGGCTGTCCTCACCGTCACCCTCACGACATCCAGTGTCCAGCTCCGTCAGGCTGTCCATATGTGCTTCTCGTCTTCCGGCGGCAGCCGCGGCGTCTCTATCTATGTTCGTTTCACCGTCTCTTTTTTGCAAACGCTGATGCGTCGCCGCAGTTCCCGCGATACATGGCTCAGACCGATGTGTTGTCCTTCGATATCCGTCTTCTTTTCCCTCAAAGCTCGCAAATCCGTACTGTCTCCAATTTCATAACTTACCTCCCCATGTTCCATCAATCATTCGGAAACCTTGGTCCCTCGATTCACTTCTCGAACGTTAATATTGCTGGTGCCGGCATGGATGTCATATGCGATGTCCGTCCAATTTATTCTATTATTTGCTATTGCCATCTTCTTAACCGGCCTTCAAGTCCTTGCAGGCAAATAGAATTACCGCGAGGACATCCTTTGCTTCCCTCTCGGGGACCTTCAATGTTACTCAGTCTCTCAAACTCGACAACATCGAAGGGTGATTATCCTTGGGTTGCCATCTTTCTTTCAGAGTCTCATAACATCTTCCAGTCCGATATTTACGAGCGTGACCCTCTACAATAATCCCTCACAGCTATTACCCACTTATCTGGGGCTGGATACGGGGAATGGTGATCTTATCGCGGACGTGACGATGACCGCGCCTAAAAGTGTGCATCCGCCGCAGTATCTTGCGCTGGTCGGCACGTTCAACGGCTCGCTCGTCTTGAATGTGTCCCACGATGTGGGGATGGACCCCGCTGCGCTTAACATGCGCGTCACTAACAATCAGGCGCCGACCAAGATCTCGCTGGACTCCAAGTTCACGGGGTTGTTCAGCCTGCGGACGAAGCTTGCGCCCATTACGCTGGACTACAAGCAAATGCAGGGGTTGAAGGACCCGACGGGCTGCGGACGGCAGTGGTCGTTCGACACGGACTCGAACTTGACTACATCGGTGCAGGGGTGGCTCGGATGGGGGACGCGGCCAAAGGTTTGGGACCCATCGACGGAGTCGCAGGTGATGGTTTCCTCGTCGCTGAGCCCAGTCGAGCTGCAGTTGGTAGCGTGACATTTTACTCTACTAATAGGTGCTACTGTATTTGTATCTTTGTTCTGGCCAGTAATCGTGGTCCCGTGATGGATGTGTTTATTCGAGGACGCAAGTAATTCGTTGTAATGGCGTGCTCACATCGATCGTTCAATTTATAAGAGAGTCCTCGCAATGCGCTTGTCTCATACAACCCTCCCTCAGGCGCCCTGCCAGCTGAATATCTGCTTGGACTACTGCTGCAGAATAACATGAGCGCCAGCGCTTCTTCCCATTCCGCTGTCGAGGTGCGTCAGAACAGCTTTGTCACACAGGCATTGACATCTATCTGTGTCTGTTCAGCTGCGCCGTTATGCTGGCAACCCCCCACACGGTGGTGTCCTCAAGGTCCGACTCTGCATTCTCGGGTCCATCTTTTTCTCTCAACCGAATCGGTAGGATCTGCTTGCACGGGACGAAACCATCTCGGACACGCTCCGTGACGAGGCAGACACTCTCCCAGACCTCGTCCTGACCGAGGTACGCGCTGCGAAGCTTCACATCGCTCCCCCGGTGCTCATGGAAACCTAGCGTCAACTCTGCGATCTTGAACTGCTCACAAATGGCGGCTTTAGCCCGTTAGAAGGGTTCATGAACGAAGCCGACTATACCAGGCGTGTCTCCTCGCGACTTTTTCGACTGCGTGCTGAGGCCGCACCTACAGCGTCGTTGACACGCTGAGGCTCGCTGATGGTGTACTGTTCCCGATGCCCATTACGCTCGACGTTTCGCAAGCGACCATCGACGCCTTGTCCATCAAGACTGGTACCCGCATTGCCCTGCGTGATCCACGCGACGACGAGCCACTCGCGATCATTACTGGTTCGTCTGCTAGGATGGCAGCATCACTTGTGCTCGTGCTCAAGTCACCTTCCCAGTTGAGGATATATATAAACCCGATCAAGTGAAGGAGGCCGTGCAGGTGTTCGGTGCGGATGATCCCGCTCATCCCGCTGTTGCCTATCTCCGCAAGAGCATTCAGGCGTTCTACATCGGAGGTAAGGTACAGGCCATCCAGGCGCCGACCCACTTCGACTACGTTGCGCTTCGCTGTGAGCCGCATCTCCTCTGAAAAGTAGGTCGTTGCTCAACGTGTCTAGACACGCCGGCGGAGCTGCGTTCGCACTTCAAAAAGCTCGCGTGGCGGAAAGTTGTCGCTTTCCAGACACGGAACCCCATGCACCGCGCGCATCGCGAGCTTACAGTACGCGCCGCGCGCCAGCGCCATGCCGTACGTATATGCTTGCCTTTGACGGGCAGTTCTTGGGCAGTTCTGAGGATAATTGATAGAACGTCCTCATTCACCCCGTGGTTGGACTTACCAAGCCTGGCGACGTCGATGCCTTCACGCGCGTGCGCGTATATCAAAGCATCATGGAAAAATACCCTAACGGTATGGGCCACCTCGCGCTCCTCCCCTTGGTATACTCCGCTCTGCTCGCGTCGTTCTTAACACTAATCCGTGCAGGCCATGCGTATGGCGGGCCCCAGAGAGGCCGTATGGCACGCGATCATCCGCAAGAACTTTGGTGCGACGCACTTCATCGTTGGGCGCGACCATGCAGGGCCCGGGAAGAACTCGCAAGGCAAAGACTTCTACGGCCCGTACGACGCGCAGGAACTTGTCACGAAGTATCACGATGAGCTACAGATCGAGATGGTTCCCTTCCAGCAGATGAGCTACGTCCCCGCGACGGACGACTACCAGCCCGCGGACGAGATACCCGCTGGCGTACCGACACTTGACATTTCGGGCACGGAGCTTCGCCGACGCCTCAAGACGGGAGCGCCGATTCCGGACTGGTTCAGCTATGAGTGAGTGTGCGATAATTGAGAGCGGGCGTGCATTGACGCGTTCCGTACAGAGCTGTGGTCAAAACTTTACGTGAAAGCTATCCCCCTCGTAACAAGCAAGGATTCGTGCTTTTCCTGACCGGTTTGTACAACTCGGGGAAAGACACCATCGCCAAGGCGCTGCAAGTGACTCTCAATGAGCAGGGTGGCCGCAGCGTTACTCTTTTGCTTGGCGAAACCGTCCGCCAGGAGCTTTCCGCAGGTACATGGCCTGCCTCTATCCCTCGTCTTTGATCAATGCTCACTGCTTGGGTTGTAGAGCTCGGCTTCTCCCGGGAAGACCGCCACACGAACACGCAGCGCATCGCATTCGTCGCAGCTGAGCTCACGCGCGCTGGCGCAGGCGTCATCGCAGCGCCGATCGCGCCACACGAACAGTCGCGCGAGGCCGCACGCGAGACAGTCCTCTCGTCCGGCGGTGCGGGCGGCAACTTCTTCCTGATCCACGTCGCGACGCCGCTCGAGTACTGCGAAAAGCGCGACCGCAAAGGCATCTATGCCAAGGCACGCCGCGGGGAGATCAAGGGGTTCACCGGCGTCGACGACCCGTACGAGGTCCCCAAGAAAGCGGACCTTACCGTCGACACGTCCACACAGAGCATCCCGGAGATTGTACACAGTAAGTGCTGTGCGAATATGGCAAACGTCAGATTTTTGACAGTTGACCAGGTATCGTGTTGCTCTTGGAGCAGAGCGGACTGCTCTAGTAGAAGACAGAAAGAATGTAGATCAGTTGTGTTTATTAGATTTTGATTAGATTTATCTACTGGCAAAGAGCATGGAGCAGCCGACACCTTCACAAGTCGATTTCTCTAAATTTTGACTATGGCAGCGCTATCTAGGCGAGGCTCGACGCGAAGGATAGCCCTGAGGATGTGTTGGGAACATTGAACGCGTGCAGGAACCTTGATGACAAAGCATAGCTGTGTTGCACTCTCGCAAGCCCGTTTGCGTCTTGCCGCAATGGACGACTCTCTCGAACAGCCAGATGCTAAGCCGCCCACGCTTGCACCCGATGGGATCTCACCGGACGATGGCGATCAAGCTTCCGATGAAGAGGGAGATGTTGTTCTTGACTGGACGAAACTTTTGTAAGTTTTTCGGCGGTGCGGTTTCATTTGTCGCGTTAACAGTACCAAGACCAAGTGCAGCGCGTCCTGTGATCCCGCGACGCGGGGAAAAGGAGTTTGAACCGCAGCCTGGCGGCGGATCAGGTTTACAAGTCCATGTTCTCGATAGATCGCGAAACGCCATGTTCGATGCATTGAGGGCAACCCGTACCATTTCCAGGTGCTGATCGCCCATACGGAGTTTTCGTGCCTTTCTAAGCACCGTAATTCTCGCTCTTCAACAGCAAGGCCGTCAGCTATGCAATGTGGCACCCTCAAATGGCTAGAGCTCATGTAATCACCGCTCGCGGGACTTTGTTCACATCTTTGGGTCATTCAGCTCCCCGTCTCATCGTCGCGGCTGATGGTTCTGAAAAATACCACAAGCGGCTGGAACTCCTACCCGAAGAGGCTTTATATCTCATTGAGAGAGGCTCAGCTTTCTGCTGGAAAGAGACCACCCTCGACCTTTCTACTACGGAGGGTTTGGAGGACATCCTCGGTCCACCTATGAGTGTGCAGCAGGCGTTTAGTGAAATGATCGGGACGGAAGATCTAACGTTGGAACGATATCAGGTGTGTCCCGTTCGCGTCTTCGGGATTCAGATCTGAAGTGAAGCAAGGTTTATGCATATCTCAAGCGTTTGGGATACGTAGTTACTCGAGCAACCCCGCCCAACTCGCTCTACCCCATGCCTCCTCCTTTCGACCTTTCCCCACTCAATCAGAAAGCTCCGAATATCTTGAGGAGGATCTTTTCCATCTTCCCATTGTGGATTGCCAGATTTTCTCGTATGCTCAGTGGCGGGTTTGACTGGTGGAAACCGTTTCGCGTGAGTCGATGGCTACTCCGTGACAAGAACTATGGTTGGTCAAGCGCGATTGTTGATCTGCTAGCACTGATACTTCCACAGGCTCTGTATTTCGTGCTCTACGATTCATCCCTGCTGGGCACAATGTACCTCTCCTCCCAAAAATAGCAAACCCTCCAGCAGAACCGTCGCCTTATCGTGTATTTTTCAACGTCCACAAGCCTGTAACGCCTTACCGCAAGTCTGCTCCATGTCTTCCGGACTATCAGATTGTTGTAATAAAGCGCGTGCATTCTTTATTGGCCTGCGACGATTATTGACAGGTTTTAGTGCTCGAACAACCCCAATGCCCACGCTTCGTGAGTTGACAGACTTGTTCGACATATCACCTGAAATGCCTCCGCCATTGCCGCGACAGCGGCGTCCGATCAAAACCACCACTCCCCCAATCTCTGTTCCTAAACCTATGCCATCGTGTGCAACTCCCTCCGTTTTACGGCGGCTTACGGACTGGATCCATCCTCCACCCCCGGAACCACCTGCCCGTCGTCCACACCCATTCATGGCCATCAAGGCCGGTAAAAAGACGGTCATCATTGCAGTGGTCGATGCGGGAAGCACTGGCTTCTTCCGGTTTGGTCAAGGGGCGTTTTCCGAATGGCCAATGACTTAGTGGCAACGCACGTAGTCCGACGGGGTGTTTCTTGATTATTTCTTGTGATCTTGCATGTAAGCAGATATATATCGATGCGTTGTAGTAATTATCGTACATTGGAGGTGTTACAGAGTTCCAATCCATCTAGATAAGTCCGTCCTCGTCATCACTCCAGATTAAATCATCTTCATCGTCGCTCGGCAGACCGAGGTTCCGCGAACGCGACGCTGTGTGGGGAAGAACGTGATGGCTAGCATTCGGTCAGTCGCGCGTCCACCTACAGTGAATGTGAAAGCGTACTGGTCTAGAAGCTCCTCAACGCCGGCAGCCCCTGCCTCCCAGTCTACACGGACCCAGTTGTAAACCAATTCCCCGTCACGGTAAACCAGCATGGTGGGGAGCACGTCAAGGTCAACATCGTCCTCGGGATTTTCTTCCCTCTCCCCCTCTTCATCATCTTCGAAGTCCTTTTCACCGTACGGATCGTCTGTTTCGTCCTCATGTATTGGAGTATGTACAAGTTGACGGGCGCCACGAGACGAGGACGAGGATGCACCGGAAGTGAAACCCAGCGCCGACGCTCGAGCACGGAGAAATTTCGTGTCTGAGTAGGAACGAGCAAGGCGAGCTAGGGTGTCATCTAAAAGATAGCAGCGATCCAAGGACTGCAGAGCAATATGAGACCCAGTTTACCCACAAGACTGAGCACTTACCGGCTCATACAAGTGAACAACGACCCAAGTTCCTTTAGCTTCCCCTTCTACAGCGCTCAGAAAGCCTTTGACCCCCACCTCTCGTAAGTGACCAAACCTCCCCTGCCTTGTTTGACCAAAGACATTTCGCCGTTCCTCGAACCTCTCTCGTTCCTTCAGAACTAGTTCATCCGCATCCTCACCCTTCTCTCTTTCTTCTTCCAGATATGTCTTGCCTCCAAGGTGACTCTTTTCCATTTTCTGCATCGTATCTGCCAGTTCTTTAGCCCGCTTTCCCCTCTCTAGACCCTCTGCCTCATCCCGATCCCGAATAACGCCCTTTACACCTGTACGCCCGGGACCCATCCCGATCGATTCCGTCTGCCTATCTTGCTCCTTGAGGTGTTTGTCAAAGGCAACGCGACGAGCCGTGTCTGAATCATAGTCCTTGTCATCGTCGGATAATACGAGGTCCTCGTCGTGCCAGCCTGCGTCAGGCGAAGGGGATCTCCTGGGCGATGATGAGCGCGAAGATCTGAATAGCTCCCCAGAGAGAACAAGTGCTTCGAGTTCAGCCATAATAGCTAGTACTTGGAGGAGTTATAGTACAAGGTCGAACTTCCGATACAAATCTGCGTATACACCGCGTACACAACGCGACCTTGCCATGGCCACTCATGTCGCTATTCTGCCCTCTGGTACTCGTCTTTCTTCTCGGCCGGATTTCTCTGATATTCCTAGACGCGTTAAAATCTTCCATAAACGCTCCTTCGGGCTCAATCCCATCCAGTCGTTTTCTCCGGCTTCCACACCCGCGGACTGGCGAGTATTGCGTTTTCAAGTTCGGAAACCAGTTCCAACGCGAGATCTAGGCCTCGCCTCCCTCTTTTTGCCTTACGAGTCTTGCTCAGATGATGGACCGAAGCGGAATGCAATCCTTGAAGTCCAGGCGGTAGCTCCAACAAATGCTCGTTCGTGGTTCATCGGCCAGGAAGTAGTAGCCGGTACCATTTCCTGACCTCATACTGGTGCCAACACTACTGAGCTCTGGGTAGATGGCAAACTTCTTGTCATGACTCCAATCGACCCGGCATTCCTCCTTATCCCAATACTTCAGTCCGTCTATGGGGTGAGCTTCCTGCAGAATATATATATTTGGTTGCCAATATGTTGCAGGATAACGGCGCTCAAGGAATGTTTCGACCAGCGGATGAGATATTTGAAGATGCTGCTACCAATCTGGAGCAGTCCTCCACCTCCTCTGCCGGCAAGGATGCTACATTGATAGTATCTAAAGAGGATGTCCTCGAGTTTACGTCCCTGGAATGCTGCAAAAGCGCGCTCAGTCGTGTATGCGACGTAAAAGGTGCGCGATTCCAATTCGCACTGCCTGTACTGACCTGTTTTCCAAGAAATAACTGAAGACATCACGGTATACCGATTCTCCCCAGACAAGGTCGTTGAATACCTCCGGATCAAAGTTCAACGACTGTCTACTCCGGAGACTGTGGAGGTCTCTAGGACGCTGGTCCGGAATCTTGCAAAAGACGGACTGATGGAAGATGGAAAGGAAACTTTACTAGAAGGTCGGTCAGATTTGAGGTGACTGTATGCATGCATTGAGGCGTTCGAGATAGTTGGGCGGACCCGCGCAGCATGCGATCTCGTGGCGCAGTATGCGCCCCCGGGTATACGCAGTTTACTAATTGCGTCGTATGAGTTCGTGCCCCGTCCGCTGTGCTGCCTAGATTCTGATCGATTTCTCAGCTTCACGTCTCTCGACGCACATTTCCAGTCGATTGAAGATGAGAACGCAGCGCTCTCTGTCGGAAAAGTGGCCAAGCCGAAACCTCCGCCGACAGCAGCAGACAAGAAACGGAAACCCGGCACGTCTCAAGGAGTCGAGAAGTTGAAGAAGGCGAAGACCGGGGGAATGGCCAAGCTGTCTACATTCTTTACGAAGAAGGTGCCTGCATAGATCTGTACTTACACATATATTCCTGTAATAATCATTGGTGTTCTTGAGCGTGGGACAAGTGGCTCGGGCCGGGCCGACGCCAGTGTGCCTTCCTCCTTCCCTTCGTGTCGTCTTTCCTCAACGCGATGATTCGCGCCATGGTAACAGTAGAGCAAAAGGACTATGTCGACCGCGGTGTCCAGACGGACTTGTTTCGCCCATTCTCGCGCCCCAGTTCCGTCCTTTCAAGTCCAATAAACCCTCATCGTCCCGCTCCTCATACCCCTCCGAGCACGCTCAAATCCGATCTTCCTCCTCAGTCTCCTTCTCTGAATCGCGCATACAGCCCCTCCCCAAAGTCTGGAGCTCATCCTATCCATGGCGCGGGTCCCACTCGTTCACCCACATCCCGCAAGCACCCACAACTACCTTATAGCCGCCCCTCCCAGCTAAACTCCAACACAACTCAGCGCATTCTGTCTCTGCCTGACGCTTTTCCTCCCTACTTGACGCAGCTTCCTCGCGAGACCCGTGGAGCATCCCTTTCTGAACGTCCAAGAGCCTCGCTCTCTCTCTCGGACAACACCAACGAATCGTCCGCATCCGCAGAAACTTCGTTCAGATCTGGCTCATCTCGTGCTCGGCGCTCCCTTCCGTCCTCCGATATGCCTCAGACTCCCTCGCCCCCTTCTTCCCCGGAATCAGTCATGATCATCGGTAACCATATGCAAGTGCCCATCTCATTTCTTCGTCAGAAGGCGAAAGCATCCAAGGTGCATGATGACGACAGTGGTGAGTTGATAAGTCTTCTTGATCACTTAAATGATGGAATTTCTTTTTTCTTTTCTCAGGTTGGATCTCTTGGGCAAGCTCTCCCCCCAAGCCGATTCCTGCTCTTCACGGACCCCTGTCCCTTCCTTACGCGCGCTGTCCCTCGTAGGTCTTCTGATATCACGAGCAGCAGTATACTCAGCTCCGATTAGTGGTGCCGAGGGAACTATCATCGACGGCGAAGATCTGTCCCGCATGATCTGGGGCCTAGGAATGGACGACGCTCCGAGTCACTCTAGAACCGCCTGCGTCAATAACTTCCACAAGCCAACGCCCCAATCCAGCTCTACTCCACGTCTACAAACTCAGCGTCATCCTCACCACAATTACGTCTCTCACCAATCTCACAATGTATCACCTCGTCAACAGCGTCAGGCCTCGCATGATCGCCTCCATTCTCCTTTAGCCAGTGGCGGCGCTGTTGATTTGCACGACAGTCGAAGCCAGCTTCTGCATCAGAGCGCGTTGGCGTCTCTGGGTCCTCTTCATTCATCCAGCGGTCAGATGCATGAGCACGGGTTACACGCTGCCCAGAAATCTGTCTCATGGACTGATGTATACAGAACGCACCGTGTCCAAGATCAACTTTCCGAGTACGATGGGCACCGAGGATTAGGACTCGATTGGCAGGAAACCTTGAAGCACAAACACGACGCCCCTCACAATAACACCAGTACAAAGACTCTGAACCCTCTCAAGCCCTCTGCCCCTGTTTTCGTGCCTGCCAGCCAACAGACAACCCAGCAATATCCACGCATCTTTGTCGAGCCTCGAATTCCGCATATCATCAATCCCCCTCAACGCTTGACGGCAATTGAGATCGCTCATCAATATCACGCTCAACGCCTTCCATTGAACTCTTTGCCTACTCCTCCGGGATCTTCCTCACCGCAGTGGACTTCCTTTTTGCCTCGTTATACAGATCCGTTCCCGCCTCTGGATCTTCATAGTCTGCTTCCTGCCAAGCAACACATGAATCTCGCCCAGCAGCAAGCGATGCGAGAAGTACAGCAATGTCATTCAGATCCGTCTCAGGAGTTGCGTCAATTCGTTTTTGATCGTATGCGAAATCCGGATTTGAACATAGCCCAAGACTTCATGAGCAGGGGTTTCGGCGACTGTAACTTGATGGACAACCACCAGCCTCTCAGTTCTCACGGGTTGTCCCCAGCTTCTCAATATCGGAAACCGCTTGATAGGTCACCACCCCATCCTGGACCGCCCCCAAACAGTCCTTTACCTCCTTTACCTTCATTCCGTACAGACCGCACACACAACTTCATCGCTGCTCCGCCTTCGCCCACATCGCCGGACACTCATTCGCAGAGCCGCAATCCCACAAGACAACCACGATCAGTACCGTTTGCACGTCTTCTTCAGCGGCGTTTGTCCTCCGTTCCAGAAGAAGAGTCGGGAGGGAAATACATGGGGCCTGAATCCCCCCCACCGTCCCCACCCATTGTTGCTACTACATCCCGTGTGCCCCGCCCACCTTCGGCCTCCCTTGCAGATTCTTTCCAGTCTCGATCACAACCCCGCTCCCGGCAGCACAACACGAGCACACCTGGTCCGGCTAGCGGCGGGCTCGCGCCTCAGACGTGGGATAACGCCGAGCTCGATCCCCAGGAATCGAGACGGACGATTCCGGGCGCTACTCGAGCGAAGGCTACAGTCAAACTCCCTTTGAAGACTGCCAACTCAGATGCCCACGACAGTCGCGAAGGCTCGTTGAAGAACGACGGAAGTGCTGGCAGTGAGACTGCATGGGAGAAAGAAAACGGGAAACCGAGGAAAAAGGCCCGAAGCAAGAAAACCAGAGGCGGGAACTCAGACCGCGCTTTCGAGGCCGCTTCCGATACTGTCTCGCCGTGGTTGGCGGCAAGTCTGGGGGTCGAGGCATGGCTATGAAGTTTCGCTCGCATTAATCGATGTCTGTTATCCGCTTTGTCGTTTCGCAACCAGTTTTGTCCGTACACACAATTCATCCATCCATACACGCGCACTTGTAAAGGAACTACTTGCAATGTAATCGCGAGTTGTGTCGGAAAAATGCCATTTTGCTTGCAACGGTCTGAGTCTGCTTGTGACCTTGAGACGACTTCCGAGGGCTTCAAAGACGTGACGGAGCGACTCAGAAGGCCTCTCAGACCATGGCAAGGTGCACACAGAGCCCGCCACACTTGTGAGCCCTTTGAACCAGTCTCAACGGTCTCACCCAAGCTACGGGGCAGAAGAGTTAATTGATACTATTTATGCGAAGGTACATATCCTCGTCGATGCAATCAATAATGTAATGCATTCCGGCCTTCCCACCAAAAATTGGGCACAGTAAAGTGCCGCGAACGACATGCTCCAGTGCAATGAAGCCGCAACTTGCTGTCGCCATCTTCTCTCGAATAGGACAGTTCGTGCGTGTATTGGGCTGCCACGATGTCTTGCGGAACGGGCGCACCAGGGCCAAGTCAAGGGCGGCACCTCCGGGCAGATGGCAGCGGAAGACGAACTGAAGCTCACCGATGGCGATGGGATCATCATCAGTTTCGAAGATCACACAGTCGAACCGGGGCGCATTGTGGAAGTGCGAGTTGCACCGCAAAATGTCCCGAGCACTCCGCCAGTCAACTTTGGATTGATATGCAACATAGACGACTTTGCACTGTTCAATCTGGAAGTATTTTGAATAGAAAAACATCGGCAACATCGAAAGCGAACGTACCTGAATCTGCTGCTCTAATCGGACTTGTTCAGAGGGATGGTGGCATGCAAGGTACTCTCGTAGACGCAAGTTGAAGTTTCGAAAGGCAGGGTCAGATCTTCTCGCAGCCTCAAGCTGGTGAGTAGAGACACGCTTCTCCGGGGAGCCAAGTGTCCAGTTCCCCGATACTGCTTCCGAGTCGTTCGCTGCGGAGATAAGTGTGTGCTCATCTTCTTCGATATCCGGATCTTCCTGCCTTTGACGCCATTCATCGACGGCCATCTTGATGCGGGCCATGGCTTCCTCATTCTCATCTTGTAAGGAAATCTAACCAAAATGTGGGCATGGTTAAGCGCACTTTAAACATTATTACATACCTGACGCTCCGCTCTTTTCCCGTTGGTTTTGTGGTACATTTTTTCAACTTCCTGCTGGAATCCTTCCCCAACGCGGGTGGTCATATTGCGACTCGTCCCTTTGGATACGAAATCATCGATCGCGTGGATAAGGGAGTGTTGCTTCAGAAAATTGAAGTCTTTGCCGTGCTGTTTGTGCACCTCCTGGAGTTCTGTGAGCAAAAAATCGAGGAAAAAATGTTCACCGACATTACATGCGCTTTCGTACTTGCGCTCAAGGTCTTGGAGATGATCAAGCCGTGTCTTGAATGTGACCCACAGGCCGAGCATGATACGAATTTCCTGCATCACACGTACAATGCGCACAAGACACGAACTGCGTGGTAATAGCTGTACGAGGCATGGTAGTGCGCACTGGAACAAAGCTTATCAACCAAAGTATTTTACGGATTGAACTCGAACGTGCCTTGAGAATGTCCACAAATGTTTGCCCTTCCGAGTAGTCAATCGTTGTCGGCGAAGGTGTGTGCTTCAACCCTCTCCAGCGTGGAAACTGATTCATGCTTTGAAGGTTAGCATGGAGCGGTAAGTTCGAAATTCAAAACTACCCACTAGTCATTGAACTTCGATGCCAACATGTTCGTTTGGAGGTATTCTTTAATGGTAACCCAAACGTGACGGCCCCATTTGCCTCCGTCAAAATAGTGGAGCAGATCGTAGCCTGCAGCTGCGTAAGGGTCGGAATGGTCGAACGTCCAAAGGAAATGCTGTCCGAAGTCTTCAAGGCCAGTATTGAAAAGCTAGCTAGGTGACGCACCTCGAAATTTTGCAGGCCATATGATTTCAAAAGTTCCTCGCGTTCTGTGGCGCTCAAGTATTTGGTTCGCGCCAATACAGCCTTCATAGATTCCGATGTGCGGCGGTCAAACCGCTCAGACAACTTGTGCAGATCATCGTGGTGCACAAGACATTTTGGACATGGATGGTTAGCGCGCGAGTTGCGGATAGCTAGCCAAGCCGCTAGCTCCTCGAAATCCATGGACTCAATGAGGACTCCGGGATAGGCAGTTCGAGTGACGCCATCGCCGAACCGTATGGTTTCCCCGTTGCGTGAGCGGCTTCCCAGCGATGCTAAGACCACACGGCATACCGTGTGATAGACTTTGCGCTTGAGGGCGTCATATTCGGCTCGGCGCGCACCTCTCAGAGTCTTCGCATCAATCTCACGCAGCGCCGGAGGCTGAGAATCATCAATCAGCGGACGACAGGAACTGATTAAAACGGGAGGAACTACATACCATTACAACAAACCCGAGTAGCGCTGCGCCTCCATTGCCGGAGCCATTCCGCGTCGCAGACTGGATCCAGCAGCCACGCAAGAGCATAGGATGCATCTTGACCTTGGTTGAGACGAGACCCTTGTCAAGCCAAAAATGGCCCCCTAGGTAACACGAAGGGTATCTCTCATCGGCGGAAAGAGCATCCTGTAATGTCAGCTCAATTAGAAAATTCAGGAAATATTCCGACACTCACATCGACCTTACGCCATGTGGTCCCGGTACACGGCTCGTCGTATAACGGGTTTGAGAAGTCAATCTTGCCGTCCAAACACAGGTATCGCTCTTGCGAGAACCAGGTGCTGACTGGCACCAATGTTTCGTCTCGTATCCACCGTTTCATGACCTCCCAAGGATCGCGGAAGTGTATCTCAACTTCATACGACTTCTCACTGAATTCCCGTCCTTGAAAATCGATAGAAACGTGCTCTGTATGAAACTGTAGCGCATTAATTCTATCTTGCATGCATCGAGTATAAAATACGCACTCGAACGTTCCCTTCGCGCGCAGCGGCAAGTGACCGCTCCATTTCGCGATGGTTTCGAAAGCTGACGTGAACGTTGTCTGCCCATTCGGTCCGCCAGTATTTTAGGTCCTCGTCGATGTCTTTGTTGGGCATCCGTCGGCTGACACAGCGATAAGTGAACGTGGAGTCGGCTAAACATTGGAACGGAGCCCAAGGACGGTCTTCGGAAGGGCCCTGAGACGGTTTTTCACGTAGTGACTTTGACGGACACTCTGAGTCCAAGGGAATGATTTCGTCGGGTTTGGCGGAGTGAGGGTGATGCTTTACATAGATGAAACGCGTAGGGAGCTGTAAGTCTTCATTCTGCGAGGGCGGAACTGGGTCTACATCCATCGGATCAGGTTCAGGAGAAGCCGCAGGAGCCGGGGAGCGGAGGTCCTCCATTGGCATGTTCACGGGCTGAGACTCGGATGTCCCAGCACCAATCATCAAATGCTGGAAGTAAAGAGGCGTCAAAGATGCAATAAACTCATTCTTGGGAACTTACAGGACCCACATCGCGTTGCGGATGCTTCCTAACGGTATGTTGTAAGACCTGGCGCCTGCTGGCCCGGTTCAGTTTGCATATCTTCTCGTGCTGCACCAGGTTTCTCGAAATGATGTCGTGACAAACACTGCATTCTTTGCCCAGTGGTGCGCGACGCTCTGAGGGTTTATAGGACTCGTTGTGTTCGTTTTGCTTGCGTTTTCGGCCCCGTGCCATACTGAAGACGGTGAAGGTGGAAGAAGCAATAAGAGGTTAAGATGGCTGCGGCGCGCGAGCCGGAAGTTGATGTGGCTATGCTCGGTGATCAATTCCCGAATCCCGGATGTCTTCGTACACACACATCCTTCGCGCCTCTTCGACTCCAGCTGCAGATCTGCGTAGTACCTCTACCTTGCCGACTACACTCAGGAATCGAGCTACCAACATTGTGGGGCGCTACAGGGCGCTACATATGAAGCAATTTTGACGTCACATCAGGGTTATCAAGTCCCGGCGGCGCTGTGAGCTCCACCCCGCTTGCCGTGCATTATAAAGGGTAAGCGCGACTCCACTCCGCCCACAAGTCTTTCATCATGTCGTCTGAACCCTCTCGAAGCCGATCTACTACGCCTCACAACGAGCTGCTTACCCTGACGCAGCAGCTCACACCGAGCAAGACTCCGAGAACTCGGCGCCATGTACGTTTCGTACAAAATGCGGTGGAAATGCTACTAACTGGACTAGATCTGTCAAGATATTCAGTCGCGCGCAAACGACGCCGCCGAATCTCATGGCGCCGTGAAAAGAAAACTCGCCGATATCACTAGCCAGCTCGGAAACGCTCGACCACCCCGGAAACGCCGCCTACGCCACCACCGAGCAGCCCAGGCTGCCAGCGACGTCGAGAATCCCGCTACGCTCGAAGATCGTGTCCGCGCGGCTGGGCGTCATTTTGCAATCGAGTATGGTCTTTTTCTATTCACCGGAATTCACGCGCTTTTGGACACGGACGAAGACCCGAGCTTCAATGAGGACTCCGAGTTTGCATCGGAGGATTCCCGCATCCAGGGGCAACTTCGTGATGTCATCGCGCTGCTCCCCGAGGATGCGAAGGGCATTCGGAAGCAGGACTGGATTGGTGACTCGGTGCGTTACACACTTCTCGCCTTTTCCGATCTCAATCTTTTCTTCTTTCAGTTCGCCGATGGCATGAGTGGTCAGCGCTCGACCATTAACACGCGATTGCGCCACGAAAGCCTTGTGCATATCATCGAGGGCATCACCTTCCAGGATGGAGGCGGGATCGACGTCAAGGACTTCGAGTCCTCGTCCTCGCGGTTCAACGCCTTCGCTAAGCGTATTGGCTTTCAAGAAGCCACTGAGGATGCCGATGCCTTCTACTCGCCGCTCAAAGCCGAGATCCTCTTCGAGGAGTATGATGGAACGATGGACATCACAAAGATCTTCCGTGGCCCGGTTCTCCTCAAGGTTATATATTTCTACTCTTCTCATGTACTACTGACGCGAATCTAGATCTACGTCTCCATCATTCGCGGTCCCCAGGGCGCAAAAGGACTTTTCCAGGGCCACTCTAAGCTTCCATCGGCCAATGTGATTCAGCGCGTCCATCACATCGAACGCACGACACCGGCCGCTATCGCTACTTCTGGCGTCTTAGTGAGCTTCAGATACATCTACAGATTACGCTTTTTCTGACGCCGGACATTGTCAGGCGATCTGGCTCTTCTCGTCCGACACGCAAATCATTGCCGATGGCGATGAGACCAAGATCGACTACATGTTCCTATTCCAATCGTTCTTGCGGCAGATATGTGAAGGTTTGCGCGACGAGGCTGATTGGGCGGTAGACCTGTTCCATCATTGGGACACCCTTCTTTTTCCCAACGCGGAGCACTCGCACAGTCAGACCGCCTCTGCCAATCGGCAGGCTGTGAGCGCAGACATCAATATGATGGATGCAGCCTTCAAGGCTGCAGGAAATCCCCGGGCGCGCTCGGCCGAAGCCCAGGAATCTCAGGCCTCGACACCGTCTCAGCAGGCTGGGCGGGACTCGTCCCAAGCCCGTCAGCCTCAAGCTTCATCATCGGCCCAGCAGGCTGAGCCTGACTCATCTCAAGGCACCAGCGCACTGACTCGTGGAGCCCATGGAACGCAGCGCGAGAAGCGCCGCTCACGCCGCCGCTAAAGCGTAGCGACTAATGTAGAGTACAAGCTGCCGGATAGACCAGAATCATAATTGTTCTCACTTTCCCTCCTACGAGAAAAACAGTCAATCAGAACAACGGGCTACATTAATGTATCCACTTTGATCAGTGTACTCTTCGTACCAAAGTCTTCTGCCGTCCATCAGGTCGGCGCAAAAGGATCGCGTGCGGTGCAGAAATCTGCTGCATACTGTCATCCAAACTGCGTTGCATTTCCTCCCGCTCTGGAGTGCTGAGCATCAGGGAGCTGCGATGAATTCGGGGCTCTTCAAGTCGACCGACAGGTGTGTCGGGGCCAACCGGCTGGTCGCGCATAGTGCGCGCTCGCTTTGAGGGTGGTGTGGAAGGGGGCGAGCTACTGAGGGACATGTTGTTACGTTCTAAAACATGAAGTACCATGTTAACAGAACACCCGCACGAAAGACTGATAGATAGGACGCACTTTGGCCACACAGCACTTCGAGCTTGTCCTTGATCTCAGCAAGGTCCCCTTCAATGGCCGAGAGGCGCCTGTCAACAGTACGCCGGGTACGACGTTCGGTGTCGGCCACAGTGTTCGAAATGGCCGAGAGTGGCAGACGGTGCGGCGGAGGTGAGTTGGGCACGGAGGCCTCGGCTGAGGACTCGGGGGAGCGAGAATTCTCGCAAGCACGACAGCGAGCTTCACGTTCGGGCTCGGAGTCGGAGACGTGGGTCGTAGATGAGTCGAGACGGCGAAGGATGGGCATCGAGTCGCAGCTTGAGTCGCAGACGGGGTGCCGTCAACAAGGTGGAGTATTGTGGAGTAATGATGTCACTTGTTGGCAGCGACATATAAGCCGGGCAATTTGTGACACTGCGCCCCACCCCTCTTTTCCTTCCACCACCACCATCCTCGAGCGCTCGAGCCTCAGTCGACTTCTGCATGTAATGTTTCGGTTGTCTGGGCCCCTGGTTGACTTCTTTCAAGGCTGATGCAGATGCTCCGAGGGGTCACCCAACGCCGGTGCAGGTGCGTCGTATATTCGCCAGTCCCGCAATTACTAATTTGAGTGCGCTTGCCGCTGGGCTTCATTTCGGCACCTCGCGCAGGTATGTGTTGCTGCTCTCTCACCGACATTCATAACGTTCATTCTCAGGACTCCGAGTTTCTCTTTGCAGTTGTGGTACGCATCGTTCCCTCCTCCTGTACAGTCGTACAATTCTCATCCCTGAATATAGCTCAGCCCATTACAACTACCGCCTGTTTATAGCAGTAGTAGAACATTAATATATTGGTTTTATCATTCTTTTGTGGCACTCCGATGCGAACGGGCAAGCTCCCAAGGGCCAATATGGACGAAGTAGGCTGGAAACGGCCTGCGCTGTACACATTACTGAGATGGCTTATGAGGCCTTGATTGTTCTTCGGACGTCAGCTGTCACCAGGGCGCCTTGAGAGAGTCTGGGAGTCATGGTGTGTCTTGTAACATCTTACGGATTTCTTACCTCCGTGCTGCAAGGTACTTAAAACCATGTGACCTTGGCACGTCTCGAGATGCATCCCAGGACGTTCAAAGATGAACAAGATTTTTCCGACATGCTTGCACCTGCCGCGACTCAGTACTCAGTACTCAGTACTCAGTCTCCGAGTCGACGTAAGCAAGTAACAGGAGCGGCTTCGCATAAAGTTCTAATTCCTACTATCCAACCCTACGGCCATCCACCAACGACTCCCGTCCACTGTCCAGTCATGCCAGCGGCCCAAGCGGCTCCACTCCCCTCTGTTACCACAAAACCCAAGGACACGATCACCGCCGACGTGAACTCAATACTTCGCCACGGCACTGGCACACACCCTCCCCATCCCTCGATGTGATAGTGCAGTTCACGCCCTCCTGGCATCTAACCCACAAACCGACTGTGTAGAGCTGTGTGGCTTCCAGAAACCCGAGTTCAGTCCAGCGTCTGCGAGAGTTGACTTGAATGATGAGGCCTCCAGGTCTTGGATTCGACCCTGTCCTCGGCCTCGTCTTCTTTCGGCCCCATCAAATTGAACGCGGAATGCTTGCAAGAGGTCGGCGGCGCGATGGGTAACGCCAAAGCCTGCGCATGGTGGTGTAGATGAGGTATTGGGGGGAGGAGCGGCGTGAGAGGGTCGACACGAATGGGAGAAACTGGGGCTCCGCAAGTGGGCGGGAGGTGGTACGCTGGCGCGATCGGCGATCCATATGATTTGCCCAGTCTGACATCTTATGGACTTGTGGCCTTGCGAGAGTGTCGCTTCAACTGGAGAAAGACCACAACTGCAGAGGAAAGCTCAAAGCCCTGCAGGCCTGTCTTTACTCTATGCTGTAGTTAGTATATAATCATAAAGAATATGCGCCGCTCACGGATGGTTCTAGGAGCTGTTGAAGGCAAACGAGATCCCGACGAGACCCTGAGCCAGCAGCTTCCATGTTGACGAGATCGTGAGCGCTGTACATGTAGGTATTGTTTTCGTTAGCAATATGAAGGGACGATCACCGTCCGTCTGGATCACGCTTCGTGCTGCCTGCAGCGCGGTAAAAACGAGGGTGGCAACAAGCCGGAATATGCACGTACCGATGAGAACATATGCGTTATGGGGCTTGTTACCTGTGCAGACTAAGTTGGACTTCTGTACAAAATGAGCGATCCCGCTTAGATGGTGTCTCACGATACGTTCAAGAACATGAAAGGGATTTATGCAAAGGTATGTTCACACTAGTCATCCTTCACGAGTTGCTCATAAGACGACTTCAGGAAGCCGGGCGGCTTTCAAGTATATACCCTGGAGATAGCTGCATCTCTCACCTTTACTTTTTTTTGGTTGACGCCGTCAACAATGAGACGTCGTAGATACAACGAGATAGTCATGGCGAGCAAGTCTTTGATTAGCCGTACAACGTTTGGTCAGGAGGTGCCCCGAAGAGACCCTGCTTCCAGCTTCGGGGCTCTCTGAAACCGTCTATTCTAAGGCCAAGGATTGCGATGACAGCACTGGCAAGTAGCGCCGCGTCTGCGCGATTGTCTCCTTCCAGGACAAACTGGAGAATAGCTGCAGTGGGCACTGGAGATTGAGATTTCGAGAGCGTCTGTAGGATCCGGCGCGTCAAGCTTCCACCCGGGATAAACGGCACATCTCTTGTTTCAGACTTTTCGAACGGGTGCTGAGATACCGGTGAATGATATTCAGGTATAGGAAGAGAAGCTAAGAGGGCGAGTGGGGTGGACTCCAGAGACGCTGCATTTGGTGGGCGAAGCTGATATGTCGGCGTTCTGGGGTATGTGAGCGACAGTTCGTTGAGAATCAGAGCGCTTACAGCATCTGAGAGTCCATCCGGTTCGAGAGATCTACGCCAGAGAGGAAAAGAGCCGAAGCAACACCAGACGTCCGGATAAAGTTGAGGAGGGCGTGGATGAACTCATGTTTTTGAGACTACAATGGCGATCTATGAGGCGACGAGATTACAACGATGCGCATCGCGCTTTACCTTCAGTGCGGGAGACCGCTGCTGGACGACTAAAACTTCTGTGCCAGCTTTGCCATAAACTGATACGAGTCGCATGCGTAATCGGCCAGCAGGAAGTAGATGCTACACTCACGCTCAAGTGGTGTGCTCACACCTTCACCCTCCTCTCGGGCGCCGATGACCGGGACAAGAAACCCCGAGTCCAGTACGCCGATTCGTTCAAGGGATAACGAAGCTATCAGTAAGTCCACAGCTAATTGTGCGACATTGGCAGTAGACACGACCGGCTAAGAGGAATCCGAATTAAATCGGCTATGTCTCGAGTAGGCCAGATGGACAGACGACGATGAGTGTCTTTCCCGTGAGCTTTATTGAGCTCTGGGTAAGATTGAGGAAAGTCATATGTATGCAAGTTGTATGCAAGTCAGAGGCCGCGTATCATGAAGTTCAAGTTGATCATGTTTGTTCAATTCTTTCTTACTCACTTCTCAGACTCTATATCCCTCAGTCCCTCGCCACGTCGGGTGTTACATTATATATTTCAAGGATCCAAGATATGTCCAACGTCGAAATGGAATCCCTCCAACAAGTACGCCAAAGATTTTTGGATACCTGCATATCAAGGATCACGCCAGGCGGAGTCCACACTGTCGCCTTCCAGCCGAAGCAGACGCGAAGAAGTGAGGATTTCGTCGCCATCGAACAGTGGCAGATTCATGGGCATCATTGGACCTTTCTCGCTGTATTCGATGGTATGAACTGGGTCGCTCTCCACGCAATACGCTGAGGGCTTCTGGGTTCCAGGCCATGGTGGGGTCGATACTTCAAGATATGCAGCAGATGTGCTACCCCGGCGCATACAGACTGCTTTAACTGCCTTAATTTCGACGTCTGAGTCCGCGACTGTCAATGCATCTGCTGTTCAGAGCATATCCGACATGCTAACACAGCAGATAAAAACCTTCGACCGGGCCATAGGCAAAGCTGTGAAGCGACTTTGTGAGAACCCTGACGACCTCGATGATACAAGCGCTCAAGCTATCGTCGACGCCAACTTCGAGGTTCTAGCAAGAGCCTTCTACGGTAGCACGCTCGCGGCCGCGCTCATCAATGAAAATGGTCAGCTCTGGGTGGCAAGCGTAGGAGATTCTACTGTTGGCAAGTTGCTTTTCTTTCGCAGCCTTGGTTGTGATCTAAGCATTGTTCAGCCGTCTCTTACCTTTTGCCGGATGGAACTCGTGATGGTAAGAGACTATCGAAAATGCACAACCCGACAGTACCTTCCGAATACGTAAGAATAAGCTTCCGACACCCAACTTCCGAGGTCGAGGACCTCTTCAGAGACGATAGGGTCTTGGGCTCCATTAGCATGACACGCGGTAAGGATTTTTTCCTATTCAGTGCGACTTTGCTGAATTACACCAGCTTTGGGAGACTTTTCATTCAAATGGCCCAAGGCGTTCTCTGAACGCCTTCTTTTCAAGCTTCCCAGCACTTTCGACTCTGAGTTTCCAGACAAGATAAGGAAATTTAACAAAACACCCCCATATCTTACGGCAACCCCGAGTGTCGAATATTTTGACATGACCTCTTCTGATACACAAGACAGCAAACCCATTCTGCTGCTCTTTTCGGACGGCGTGGATAACATCGTCAAGGGTGAATGGGTTTTCCATCAGGACTCTCCGCGCAGCGACGAACCGTCTTCGGTAGCCGGAGCTTTACTTAGCGACAAAATATCGGAACATGTGCAGTCTGTTCTTGGTCACCATCCCCAGCCTCGTTGGCTTGGTGAGAATGGGAACATGGCCACAGAACTTCTGGGAAACCTGTTAGCAGGGACCAAGGTGCAAAGCTTTGTGGATGCCTTGAACCCGCTACTTCTGGAGGATCCTGACAAGATATACATCGACGATACAACTCTGATAGTGTTCCCATTGAGCAGTCTCAAACCGCGCACGTCTAGCTAACGTGATGTATGTATAATATCGCTGTCTACATTGTGAACTTTCTTCATGGAAAGGGTACAGTAGGCTTTGTTCGTGATTCTGTCGCTCGATTGAACTTGATGCTTGCTCTTAGTCTCAGTTTCTGTCTCGCGACAAATAAAGATGCAATAATGATAACCTTCAGATGTCCAGCTAATGCACATGGTGATGGGTGACGAAGTCCTATGGTAGTGCCAGATGACAGTGTCTCTGCTTGGATGTTCAATATCCGGTATCCTTCCGAAGCATGCGTGCATCTTCGAAAAACGGTCATGGGCCGCCCCTCGGGATCACGCCACCTATGCAAGAAGTTGAGAAGCCGGGGATGGAATGTTGAGGCGGGCGGACTCACCGCTGACCGCAGAGCCTTCTGCACTTCCGGCGTATCATCGAGGACCGGAGGGGCAAGAACCAGATGCTCATCGTCTGACCGCACGGAACTAGTACACGGAACAATTATTCTTCTGCAAGATCAAAGATAAAGGGAATATTCACGAAGACGCTGCCGGCGGCGGCGCAGGGAAGTCCGTGAGGCGCACCGGCGCACCGATAAGCACGAAGTTGTGCGTAAGCCGCTCAGGCACGTCGACACTCATAGTATACGCGCCCGGGTAAAGCCACGCGTTCCCGCCCTCGTCCGTGCGCGCGATGGAACCTATGGAGACACTAATTCGCGCAACCGCCACTTCGCCCGCACCGACGCTATGCACACGCGCATAGCCGACAAGGGCTTTGTTCGGATGCGGCGCAGGCCCCGCAGAGCCCTTGACAAACATGAGCGCGACAAAGTCCGACGTCGTGTGTCCCGTGTTGCGGACCGCCACGCTAAAAGTGTCGAAGGCCCCGAGGTCCAGATGCGCAGCATCGCCCGCATTCGCGAGAAGCCGGGCGATATCGTAGACTGCCGCAGGCCTTGCCTGCCACTGCAGGTTGAAAGTCGTGTAGTGTAGTCCAAAGCCGTATTCAACCACAGGTTTTCCCGTGTACCATTTGTAGGTGCGGCCGGGATTGCCAGTCTGTTTGTTGGGACGCAGGTTCATATCGGTCATCGGCACTTGAGTCACGTAGTCGGCGGGGTACTGCATGAGTGGCAGGCGACCTGCGGGGGCGACCTTGCCGCTAAGAACGTCGAATAACGCGGAGCCGCCGGACTGCCCTCCATAGCCGGCCCATACGATTGCATTGACCTAAAGAAGAAGAGTTGAGAGGCGGAAAATGGGGTAAGGATTACACATACCGATTTGCTGGCCAGCAACCAACTGTTGTCCACTTGACCCGCACCACACTGCACGACGATGAACGGTTTGTCAGTACCAGCGAGCGTCTGGATGAGCTGGAGCTGGGCCCCAGGCCACACGATGGTCGTGCGGTCGAGTCCCTCCGCCTCCACCGAGTTGTCGATTCCTCCCACAAATACTACAACATCTGCAGCGCGTGCCGCTGCGACTGCACCGGCAAAGCCGTCTGTCGAAGTATCCAATATCGAGGTTCCTTCAACAAAGGTGACCTTGTATCCAGCGGCCACGGCACCCAGGAACGGTGTGATAAGATACGGCGGAGTTCCGTAGTAATTTCCTTGCATCTGAGCGGTCGCGTTACCCCAAGGCCCGATGAGGGCCATCTTCTTGAGGGTCTGCTTGAGCGGGAGTGTCCCATCGTTCTTGAGAAGGACCATACCCTCAGCGGCCACCGTATATGCGAGTTTCTCGGCGGCGGGTGTGCTGACGTCGTTCCAACTGAGCTGCCGGTAGGGCTGGTGAGCGGCTGAATCGAAATATCCGAGCCTGCAGCGGGTTAGTGTTTGGGAACGGGGTGAACGAGCTTTTACTTACCGCACAAGCGAGGCATACTGTCGGACGAGGGCCTTCTCGATGTCCGCTCGTTCGACCAAACCCTTGTCGAGCGCGGACTGGAGATAATTGTAATAAATGCTCCCGCAGTTGATGTCCGTCCCCGCCTTGAGCGCAGCCGCGGCCGCCCCCTCGTAAGAGGAGGTGTAATTGTGTTCGTCGAATATGCTCTGCACGGCGTCGCAATCGGACACGACCCAACGGTCGTCACCGAATTTCCAGTAGTCCCGCAGGACGGTCTCGAGGAGATACTGGTCGAGGTGGTTGAGTCAAGGCGTGAGGAAAACATGGCAAACACATACACTGTCAGCGCACGCAGGGACGCCGTTCACCGAATTATACGAGCACATAACGCTCATCACCTTAGCGTCGCGCACGCAGCTCTGGAATGGTTGGAGGTAATATTCGCTGAGCTCTTGTGTGGTGACGATCGCGTCGAATTGGCGCTGGATGATACCGCCCCAGTCGTCCATGTCGTACGCAGCAAAGTGTTTGCAGTCTGCGATGACCTTGATATACGGCTCCGGGTCGATGCCGCCCTGGAAGCCGTCGACAAGATGGTACACATACTGGGCGGTGTGGAAGGAGTCCTCTCCAGGCGTCTCCTGTCCACGACCCCATCTGGGGTCTCTCCAGGGATTGATGTTGGGGGTGAAATAGTCGAGACCAGCGCGCTGAACGTTGTTGAATGCTCTGGCCTCAGTGCTGATCACCGTTGCGACAGCCTTGACGAGATCGTCGTCGAAGGTGGCGCCCAGATTGATGGGTTGGGGAAATGAAGTTGCGTACGAGAAGGGCCCGCTGTCCGCAAAGCTGACTCCAGGGCCCGTCCACGAGACTCCGTGCGACGCCTCCGACCTTCAAGGGAGATTCAACGGCATGTTTCTGGGAGACTGATAGCACACACCACCAGTTGTAAGGCGGAAGGCCAAGACGAGCGACACCATCTGCCTGCAGACGCGTGAACGACTGGTTCGAGTATCATGGTGATTCTTTACCTGGTGGACACTGTTTTGAATCAGCTCAGTGGTGGTGAACTGAGAGATGATGGCCTTTGCGCGGGTGATAGGGTCCTTGGTTGTGTCGCAGACAGCATTTGTGGTGAGGAGAGCTGGCCCGTTGACGCAGTCGGGGAACCCCATTGCGAGGGCGGTGCCATGGGAGATGGGGCTGGTCGCTCCCGAGACGGTGATGTTGCTGTGAACATTGAGCGCGTTCGCCGCGTTGGCGGCGAGGAGCAACAACAGCAGCATGTGGGGGAACGGGGGGGACTAGGACTTGGGACCATTGTCGGTTCTATCAGCTCAGTTACAACATCAATCTATCACGCGCCGACCCTCTGGCATGCCGCGAGTATACTATTTGGGGGGGCGCGCGTGGCAGAGCATTTGGTGCTGGCAGAGATAAGGGAGGAGGTGTTGGCGGAGGGATCGGGGCAGGGAGTAGGTCGGGATGCATACGCGTGTGGAGGGTTACTTTTTTCGCTTTCGCTTTTTCTTCGACACAGGGCGGCTCATGCTACGTAGGGTTTTGCTCCTCATACACACTCTAGCTTTTATTACATACGTCCTACATAATACTCTCCCAGCTATAGGACAACTCCAATGTGTCTTGCAAAGATGACTCTCTTTTGATTCACGGGCAGGTTTTGACCAGGCAGGCCATATGCTACGAGCAAGGCAGTGAGGTTCCCAGCTGTGGAACAATAAGCTTCTTGGAGCCGCGGTTTCATGAAGTTATCTATCCACGTACCATTTAAACCATGCAGGGCAGCCATACCAACGGGAAACAGAGCAGGTGCGGCTGGTACGACGATCGGGGGAGCGATGAACGGGGCAGGAAGGTCCACTACGGCACCGGGGCCCGGCGCAGGAGGCAGAGGAATTGCAGGGACGACAACTCGTTGAAATTGAGCTGGTAGGGCCGTCAAGGGATCAACGTCCTTTGAGCGGACCGAGTTCAGGAAACGGGCTGCATTCCATTCGGCCCTGTTCTTCGAGTGAGCACCTTATTCAGCAATGAATTGAAAGACCTACTGTTCCTGCGTGCTAACTGCCAGGTTGTGGAAGCTAATTTTGAGGATATGCGCGTCCCACTGCTGTTGGTGGCAAAGTCTGTTTTCCATGTCTATAGCCCATTGAGGAGCGCCACCAAGGAGACCTGGAGCAGCGGCGACAGCTGCGAGAGCCGTAGCGGTATTCTGTAGGTGCTGCAATGGTGCTTGGGCTGCCATGGGAGAGTAAGAAGCAAGATGCGACCGAAAGACGAGTCGACAACAAGGACTGGACAACACTCCCTGTTAGGTGGAGACATCTTTGTACTGGCACCGACCGGCATGGGCAAGGTCAGTCCATATTTATTCGTACTGCGTGGGCAATGCGTGGGTTCTGATCAATGTTGAACGTTGAACGTTGAACGTTGAGGCCTGAGGCCTGAGGCTGAATGGAGTCTCTGCTTTCAATTTCCCGCCGTTGCTGAGACGGTATTTGATTACAATTCTTTTTTTTGCTGATAAATCAATGTAGTTCGGCATGGCGAAACCATCCTGGTGTCGCCTCTCCTCAGTGCGTAAGTTGGTTAAGTACGTTGCTTTTATTCGAAGTTTCAAAAACTCCGGCTTAGATGAAGAACCGTAAGGACCTTGGCCTCCATCCTATGTACGTGCCATGGTATTCGAGAGGTTTCTTGATTGCGCGAGAAGGATGGTCATTAACAAGTTGAACCTCCGAAACATCGTCCGCGCAGAAAAGTCATGTACGTCCCTTACTTGATCCACCTCTCCCTTCAAATAATGACACTCCAATTAAATAGTGAGAGACCTGGCTTCCGGGCATCCTGTGAACCATCTCCTCTACAGTAAGGCCTCTTCCCGCGTTCGCTTCGCTTGCATGATGATCTCCAGTCACTCCGGAAAAGCTCTGCACAGCTGCCGACTTCATGCAAATATTGACCACAGTTGAGAAGCAGAAGGAAGATAAAGCATGCCGCCGCTTGCAGCCGCTTGAAGCCTCTTGTGCGCCTTCAAGGCTTATCCCCGCCTTCCATGCAGTTCCATCTATTTTCAACGTATGAACTCTTATCCTACTGTTTTTGCAACATCCGAAGAATCCCCACCGCCTTCTCCGCTTCCCCCTCCGGAGTGCTCTCCGTCAGAAATCCCCACTGACGTCCGATCGCCGGTCCTAACGTGCTGTACTCCTCCGCGAACGCGCTGTTGAATTCGTACATCTTGCCGGTTTCGCGACTGGTCGTGAGGACGTGGTTGGCTACCGGGAGACGCGTCTGCTGGTATGCTTCCAGCGCAGCGTCGAGGCTGCTTCGCGTGGTAGCAGCTAGAACACTCGCCAGAACGTACGCATCCTGCAAAGGGCTGAGTCTCGCCAAATCAACAAGTCGAATAGGCAACGTACTTCGATCGCTTGTCCCGCGCCAGCTCCCAGATGCGGGGACATACCATGGGCCTGTACATGTTACCAACCACAACTTCATTGTACCGGGACTCGTACCGCGTCGCCCAGCAAGACCACCCGGCCCGCCACGTAAAAGGGTAACGGATGCAACTGGTGAATGGCCCACTTGCTCGGATTGTCGACGCGCTAAGAAACGGTCGTCAGCTTTTGGCTATAGTCCCGGATCTGATACACTCCAGTACCTCGAGCAGCTGCTTAGCCTCAGGTTCCCAATCCACAAAACACTGGAGCACTTCGTCTTGACTGCAATCGGTAACCCATTCCTTCCCATACTCCGCGTTTTCCTTGTCCATCTCCGACGCAAATGCGACAACATTCACTACGCGACCCTGGGAGATCGAATACGCGACGATATGCTACCCGTGCGCCGTCAGCCCTCACGCCGGGTCGTAGTGCATGCACACTCCTCACCTTGTCCTGTCCGCAATACATCATCGGGTAGCCGAGCGTCCTGTGTATCGCTCCGTCCACGGTGGGCAGCACTGTCGCAGGAATGAGGCCGCGGTATGCGATAGTCCCCGTCCACTTGGGTTCAATCAGCTCCAAGAGACCGGGCTTTGCATCCTCGGCAGCTTTGGTACGCAGCATCTGCGAGCGCACCACCGACTTGATCCCATCGCATCCGACAAGCAAGTCGCACACCGCGTCCGTTCCATCGGCAAACGCCAGACCAATCTCGCCGCCCTCGCGCTTCTCATACGATACCACCCTTTTCCCGAAATGTGCGATGCCCGCGGGAAGCTGGTCGACGAATACATCTAGGAAATGAGCGCGATGGAAGCGGATGCAGCCGTCTAGAACAAACAGGTTTGTCGGAAAAATGCCATTTTGCTTGCAACGGTCTGAGTCTGCTTGTGACCTTGAGACGACTTCCGAGGGCTTCAAAGACGTGACGGAGCGACTCAGAAGGCCTCTCAGACCATGGCAAGGTGCACACAGAGCCCGCCACACTTGTGAGCCCTTTGAACCAGTCTCAACGGTCTCACCCAAGCTACGGGGCAGAAGAGTTAATTGATACTATTTATGCGAAGGTACATATCCTCGTCGATGCAATCAATAATGTAATGCATTCCGGCCTTCCCACCAAAAATTGGGCACAGTAAAGTGCCGCGAACGACATGCTCCAGTGCAATGAAGCCGCAACTTGCTGTCGCCATCTTCTCTCGAATAGGACAGTTCGTGCGTGTATTGGGCTGCCACGATGTCTTGCGGAACGGGCGCACCAGGGCCAAGTCAAGGGCGGCACCTCCGGGCAGATGGCAGCGGAAGACGAACTGAAGCTCACCGATGGCGATGGGATCATCATCAGTTTCGAAGATCACACAGTCGAACCGGGGCGCATTGTGGAAGTGCGAGTTGCACCGCAAAATGTCCCGAGCACTCCGCCAGTCAACTTTGGATTGATATGCAACATAGACGACTTTGCACTGTTCAATCTGGAAGTATTTTGAATAGAAAAACATCGGCAACATCGAAAGCGAACGTACCTGAATCTGCTGCTCTAATCGGACTTGTTCAGAGGGATGGTGGCATGCAAGGTACTCTCGTAGACGCAAGTTGAAGTTTCGAAAGGCAGGGTCAGATCTTCTCGCAGCCTCAAGCTGGTGAGTAGAGACACGCTTCTCCGGGGAGCCAAGTGTCCAGTTCCCCGATACTGCTTCCGAGTCGTTCGCTGCGGAGATAAGTGTGTGCTCATCTTCTTCGATATCCGGATCTTCCTGCCTTTGACGCCATTCATCGACGGCCATCTTGATGCGGGCCATGGCTTCCTCATTCTCATCTTGTAAGGAAATCTAACCAAAATGTGGGCATGGTTAAGCGCACTTTAAACATTATTACATACCTGACGCTCCGCTCTTTTCCCGTTGGTTTTGTGGTACATTTTTTCAACTTCCTGCTGGAATCCTTCCCCAACGCGGGTGGTCATATTGCGACTCGTCCCTTTGGATACGAAATCATCGATCGCGTGGATAAGGGAGTGTTGCTTCAGAAAATTGAAGTCTTTGCCGTGCTGTTTGTGCACCTCCTGGAGTTCTGTGAGCAAAAAATCGAGGAAAAAATGTTCACCGACATTACATGCGCTTTCGTACTTGCGCTCAAGGTCTTGGAGATGATCAAGCCGTGTCTTGAATGTGACCCACAGGCCGAGCATGATACGAATTTCCTGCATCACACGTACAATGCGCACAAGACACGAACTGCGTGGTAATAGCTGTACGAGGCATGGTAGTGCGCACTGGAACAAAGCTTATCAACCAAAGTATTTTACGGATTGAACTCGAACGTGCCTTGAGAATGTCCACAAATGTTTGCCCTTCCGAGTAGTCAATCGTTGTCGGCGAAGGTGTGTGCTTCAACCCTCTCCAGCGTGGAAACTGATTCATGCTTTGAAGGTTAGCATGGAGCGGTAAGTTCGAAATTCAAAACTACCCACTAGTCATTGAACTTCGATGCCAACATGTTCGTTTGGAGGTATTCTTTAATGGTAACCCAAACGTGACGGCCCCATTTGCCTCCGTCAAAATAGTGGAGCAGATCGTAGCCTGCAGCTGCGTAAGGGTCGGAATGGTCGAACGTCCAAAGGAAATGCTGTCCGAAGTCTTCAAGGCCAGTATTGAAAAGCTAGCTAGGTGACGCACCTCGAAATTTTGCAGGCCATATGATTTCAAAAGTTCCTCGCGTTCTGTGGCGCTCAAGTATTTGGTTCGCGCCAATACAGCCTTCATAGATTCCGATGTGCGGCGGTCAAACCGCTCAGACAACTTGTGCAGATCATCGTGGTGCACAAGACATTTTGGACATGGATGGTTAGCGCGCGAGTTGCGGATAGCTAGCCAAGCCGCTAGCTCCTCGAAATCCATGGACTCAATGAGGACTCCGGGATAGGCAGTTCGAGTGACGCCATCGCCGAACCGTATGGTTTCCCCGTTGCGTGAGCGGCTTCCCAGCGATGCTAAGACCACACGGCATACCGTGTGATAGACTTTGCGCTTGAGGGCGTCATATTCGGCTCGGCGCGCACCTCTCAGAGTCTTCGCATCAATCTCACGCAGCGCCGGAGGCTGAGAATCATCAATCAGCGGACGACAGGAACTGATTAAAACGGGAGGAACTACATACCATTACAACAAACCCGAGTAGCGCTGCGCCTCCATTGCCGGAGCCATTCCGCGTCGCAGACTGGATCCAGCAGCCACGCAAGAGCATAGGATGCATCTTGACCTTGGTTGAGACGAGACCCTTGTCAAGCCAAAAATGGCCCCCTAGGTAACACGAAGGGTATCTCTCATCGGCGGAAAGAGCATCCTGTAATGTCAGCTCAATTAGAAAATTCAGGAAATATTCCGACACTCACATCGACCTTACGCCATGTGGTCCCGGTACACGGCTCGTCGTATAACGGGTTTGAGAAGTCAATCTTGCCGTCCAAACACAGGTATCGCTCTTGCGAGAACCAGGTGCTGACTGGCACCAATGTTTCGTCTCGTATCCACCGTTTCATGACCTCCCAAGGATCGCGGAAGTGTATCTCAACTTCATACGACTTCTCACTGAATTCCCGTCCTTGAAAATCGATAGAAACGTGCTCTGTATGAAACTGTAGCGCATTAATTCTATCTTGCATGCATCGAGTATAAAATACGCACTCGAACGTTCCCTTCGCGCGCAGCGGCAAGTGACCGCTCCATTTCGCGATGGTTTCGAAAGCTGACGTGAACGTTGTCTGCCCATTCGGTCCGCCAGTATTTTAGGTCCTCGTCGATGTCTTTGTTGGGCATCCGTCGGCTGACACAGCGATAAGTGAACGTGGAGTCGGCTAAACATTGGAACGGAGCCCAAGGACGGTCTTCGGAAGGGCCCTGAGACGGTTTTTCACGTAGTGACTTTGACGGACACTCTGAGTCCAAGGGAATGATTTCGTCGGGTTTGGCGGAGTGAGGGTGATGCTTTACATAGATGAAACGCGTAGGGAGCTGTAAGTCTTCATTCTGCGAGGGCGGAACTGGGTCTACATCCATCGGATCAGGTTCAGGAGAAGCCGCAGGAGCCGGGGAGCGGAGGTCCTCCATTGGCATGTTCACGGGCTGAGACTCGGATGTCCCAGCACCAATCATCAAATGCTGGAAGTAAAGAGGCGTCAAAGATGCAATAAACTCATTCTTGGGAACTTACAGGACCCACATCGCGTTGCGGATGCTTCCTAACGGTATGTTGTAAGACCTGGCGCCTGCTGGCCCGGTTCAGTTTGCATATCTTCTCGTGCTGCACCAGGTTTCTCGAAATGATGTCGTGACAAACACTGCATTCTTTGCCCAGTGGTGCGCGACGCTCTGAGGGTTTATAGGACTCGTTGTGTTCGTTTTGCTTGCGTTTTCGGCCCCGTGCCATACTGAAGACGGTGAAGGTGGAAGAAGCAATAAGAGGTTAAGATGGCTGCGGCGCGCGAGCCGGAAGTTGATGTGGCTATGCTCGGTGATCAATTCCCGAATCCCGGATGTCTTCGTACACACACATCCTTCGCGCCTCTTCGACTCCAGCTGCAGATCTGCGTAGTACCTCTACCTTGCCGACTACACTCAGGAATCGAGCTACCAACATTGTGGGGCGCTACAGGGCGCTACATATGAAGCAATTTTGACGTCACATCAGGGTTATCAAGTCCCGGCGGCGCTGTGAGCTCCACCCCGCTTGCCGTGCATTATAAAGGGTAAGCGCGACTCCACTCCGCCCACAAGTCTTTCATCATGTCGTCTGAACCCTCTCGAAGCCGATCTACTACGCCTCACAACGAGCTGCTTACCCTGACGCAGCAGCTCACACCGAGCAAGACTCCGAGAACTCGGCGCCATGTACGTTTCGTACAAAATGCGGTGGAAATGCTACTAACTGGACTAGATCTGTCAAGATATTCAGTCGCGCGCAAACGACGCCGCCGAATCTCATGGCGCCGTGAAAAGAAAACTCGCCGATATCACTAGCCAGCTCGGAAACGCTCGACCACCCCGGAAACGCCGCCTACGCCACCACCGAGCAGCCCAGGCTGCCAGCGACGTCGAGAATCCCGCTACGCTCGAAGATCGTGTCCGCGCGGCTGGGCGTCATTTTGCAATCGAGTATGGTCTTTTTCTATTCACCGGAATTCACGCGCTTTTGGACACGGACGAAGACCCGAGCTTCAATGAGGACTCCGAGTTTGCATCGGAGGATTCCCGCATCCAGGGGCAACTTCGTGATGTCATCGCGCTGCTCCCCGAGGATGCGAAGGGCATTCGGAAGCAGGACTGGATTGGTGACTCGGTGCGTTACACACTTCTCGCCTTTTCCGATCTCAATCTTTTCTTCTTTCAGTTCGCCGATGGCATGAGTGGTCAGCGCTCGACCATTAACACGCGATTGCGCCACGAAAGCCTTGTGCATATCATCGAGGGCATCACCTTCCAGGATGGAGGCGGGATCGACGTCAAGGACTTCGAGTCCTCGTCCTCGCGGTTCAACGCCTTCGCTAAGCGTATTGGCTTTCAAGAAGCCACTGAGGATGCCGATGCCTTCTACTCGCCGCTCAAAGCCGAGATCCTCTTCGAGGAGTATGATGGAACGATGGACATCACAAAGATCTTCCGTGGCCCGGTTCTCCTCAAGGTTATATATTTCTACTCTTCTCATGTACTACTGACGCGAATCTAGATCTACGTCTCCATCATTCGCGGTCCCCAGGGCGCAAAAGGACTTTTCCAGGGCCACTCTAAGCTTCCATCGGCCAATGTGATTCAGCGCGTCCATCACATCGAACGCACGACACCGGCCGCTATCGCTACTTCTGGCGTCTTAGTGAGCTTCAGATACATCTACAGATTACGCTTTTTCTGACGCCGGACATTGTCAGGCGATCTGGCTCTTCTCGTCCGACACGCAAATCATTGCCGATGGCGATGAGACCAAGATCGACTACATGTTCCTATTCCAATCGTTCTTGCGGCAGATATGTGAAGGTTTGCGCGACGAGGCTGATTGGGCGGTAGACCTGTTCCATCATTGGGACACCCTTCTTTTTCCCAACGCGGAGCACTCGCACAGTCAGACCGCCTCTGCCAATCGGCAGGCTGTGAGCGCAGACATCAATATGATGGATGCAGCCTTCAAGGCTGCAGGAAATCCCCGGGCGCGCTCGGCCGAAGCCCAGGAATCTCAGGCCTCGACACCGTCTCAGCAGGCTGGGCGGGACTCGTCCCAAGCCCGTCAGCCTCAAGCTTCATCATCGGCCCAGCAGGCTGAGCCTGACTCATCTCAAGGCACCAGCGCACTGACTCGTGGAGCCCATGGAACGCAGCGCGAGAAGCGCCGCTCACGCCGCCGCTAAAGCGTAGCGACTAATGTAGAGTACAAGCTGCCGGATAGACCAGAATCATAATTGTTCTCACTTTCCCTCCTACGAGAAAAACAGTCAATCAGAACAACGGGCTACATTAATGTATCCACTTTGATCAGTGTACTCTTCGTACCAAAGTCTTCTGCCGTCCATCAGGTCGGCGCAAAAGGATCGCGTGCGGTGCAGAAATCTGCTGCATACTGTCATCCAAACTGCGTTGCATTTCCTCCCGCTCTGGAGTGCTGAGCATCAGGGAGCTGCGATGAATTCGGGGCTCTTCAAGTCGACCGACAGGTGTGTCGGGGCCAACCGGCTGGTCGCGCATAGTGCGCGCTCGCTTTGAGGGTGGTGTGGAAGGGGGCGAGCTACTGAGGGACATGTTGTTACGTTCTAAAACATGAAGTACCATGTTAACAGAACACCCGCACGAAAGACTGATAGATAGGACGCACTTTGGCCACACAGCACTTCGAGCTTGTCCTTGATCTCAGCAAGGTCCCCTTCAATGGCCGAGAGGCGCCTGTCAACAGTACGCCGGGTACGACGTTCGGTGTCGGCCACAGTGTTCGAAATGGCCGAGAGTGGCAGACGGTGCGGCGGAGGTGAGTTGGGCACGGAGGCCTCGGCTGAGGACTCGGGGGAGCGAGAATTCTCGCAAGCACGACAGCGAGCTTCACGTTCGGGCTCGGAGTCGGAGACGTGGGTCGTAGATGAGTCGAGACGGCGAAGGATGGGCATCGAGTCGCAGCTTGAGTCGCAGACGGGGTGCCGTCAACAAGGTGGAGTATTGTGGAGTAATGATGTCACTTGTTGGCAGCGACATATAAGCCGGGCAATTTGTGACACTGCGCCCCACCCCTCTTTTCCTTCCACCACCACCATCCTCGAGCGCTCGAGCCTCAGTCGACTTCTGCATGTAATGTTTCGGTTGTCTGGGCCCCTGGTTGACTTCTTTCAAGGCTGATGCAGATGCTCCGAGGGGTCACCCAACGCCGGTGCAGGTGCGTCGTATATTCGCCAGTCCCGCAATTACTAATTTGAGTGCGCTTGCCGCTGGGCTTCATTTCGGCACCTCGCGCAGGTATGTGTTGCTGCTCTCTCACCGACATTCATAACGTTCATTCTCAGGACTCCGAGTTTCTCTTTGCAGTTGTGGTACGCATCGTTCCCTCCTCCTGTACAGTCGTACAATTCTCATCCCTGAATATAGCTCAGCCCATTACAACTACCGCCTGTTTATAGCAGTAGTAGAACATTAATATATTGGTTTTATCATTCTTTTGTGGCACTCCGATGCGAACGGGCAAGCTCCCAAGGGCCAATATGGACGAAGTAGGCTGGAAACGGCCTGCGCTGTACACATTACTGAGATGGCTTATGAGGCCTTGATTGTTCTTCGGACGTCAGCTGTCACCAGGGCGCCTTGAGAGAGTCTGGGAGTCATGGTGTGTCTTGTAACATCTTACGGATTTCTTACCTCCGTGCTGCAAGGTACTTAAAACCATGTGACCTTGGCACGTCTCGAGATGCATCCCAGGACGTTCAAAGATGAACAAGATTTTTCCGACATTATCATTAACCCCCAATCATCTGGCATAATAACGGTACTTGCACGGCATTGTGATGAAGTTCCACTTGAACCCATCCGGTCTGTCAGACCGTCGCCACTCGAACCCTACTCCTGAAATGAGAATGCGGTGCATATAGAACTTGCGTCAGCAATCAGGTCTACGAACCTACAGCGGGGTCCGGGGGTGTGTCAGTGGCCTTTGCGAAATGCTGATCAAGGCCGAGGAGTTCGAAGATACGCCACGTTCTTGCCCATATCATCACCCCCGCACCAATCTCTTTGAAGCGTCCCGCACCCTCGTAGACATCTACTTGGATGTGTGCGTGGCGAGAGAGTGCGACGGCGAGACAAAGGCCACCGATGCCCCCGCCGCTGTGTGAAATTAACCTTTTTGCGTCCAGAAACGTTACAACGAACCACCGACCTTATTGCTACACGGATTCTTGGTGCACTCATTACTTATGAACGAGTGTAGGAGACAGAGAGACAGACCATGCGCCGTGCGGTCTAGGAACGGATGCGGACCCTCCATCAAATTCTCAAGGGAAACTATGTACCCACCCATACACTGATACAGTACCTACATGTAACAATTAGACTCATGACCGCGACCCCACCAACCGTTCGAGGGCTGCACCACCGGAGATCTGGAATTCGGAAGCCCCGCTGCTCATCATCACGCCGCCCTTCTTCGTCAGGCGGCCCTGCAGACGCACCACCTCTTGCATGCGGCGCTCCGCCTCACCGCTGTGATCTACTTCCCACTCACGCGCACGCTTCTTCGTCGAGACGCCGTCGGCCGCGGCCGCGGCCGCAATCTCCACAGTCTTCTTCGGCTTGCGCTCCCGCTCCTTTTCCTTCCACGGCGCCGCCTTGCCGACCGCGCCGGCACTCGATACCGACTTGGGCGCATCACGCAACGCGAAGGACTTGGCGAGATGACCAAGGTGCAGGTGGCGAACGTGGAAAATGTGTTTTTCACTGGAGGGGTGCGTCGCGTACGCGCGCATGTGCGAAAGGTACGCCTTGCGTGCGAGTCCGATATTCTAGAGAAATTGAGTTATTTAGCCGGATGAACGCACGGTAACCCACCTCTCTCTTGCGCAACACCCAGCGCTCGAAAGAAAGTTGCACGTCCGTTGCGCGTGCCTCGAATTCGGCTCCTTTCCCGCCGAATCCGCCGCGCAGGACGTTGTCGATGGAGACGCCGGAGAGAGTGATATTCCTGTCTTCGTCGCCGGCGGCCTCTTCCCCTCGCATTTTGCCCTCGACCCATTTGACCCATTCAGATTCGCTAGGCGACACCATGCTCCAGGCCTCGCCTCCCTTCCCCGCGCGCGCCGTACGACCTACACGATGGACGTACTCCGTAGCGCCGCCTTCCGTCGGGAGATCGTACTGGATGACGGCGCGCACGAGGGGCAAATCAAGTCCACGCGACGCGACAGAGGTGCACAGTAAGATGGCGGACGACGAAGGAGGAAGACTTTTCCCCTTCGAGGATGCGCCGGAGAATCCGCGCAGAGATGCGAGACGTGTTGGAGTTGGGAGGGATCCGTGCAAGCGAAAAATGGAAGTATCCGGGAGGAGGGATGACTTGACCTCAACTTTCTCGCCGATGGGCTGGGCCTCGGTCTCCTCATCGCTATCGGCATTTGAATCGGCGTCCGGAGCCACTGGTTCATCCTCGCCGCCCATAGACGAACCTCCAAGAAGATTCCAGTGGAAGTCTACCGAGTCTGTGCAGCTCAGGAAGACAATGATCTTCGTCCCGCGCCGGGCTTGAGACTGGGCGATCAGTGAGCGGAGCAATGCAACAAGAGCCACCAAACGAAGCTTCAACGGCACTATCACATATTTCTGTGACAACTGCGAAGGAGGGGTGAATTTTTCCGTCGGGGCAGGGGCGTTGGGAAGGTCGCCTGTAGAAGTACCCTTTAGCTCTGACGACGGCTCGGCCTCTGTGGCCTTGATCATCATGGGATTGATAAGTGCCTTGCCTGCCAGCTTTTGCACATCTTCCCGGATAGTTGCAGAGCAAAGCATTGTCCTTCGCCGACGGTCCCAGTCCCAACCACCGACCTCCATGCCCTTTCCTTCCTCCACTGCCTGCAGCGCCAGCTTTTTACGACCGTCCAAACCCTGGATAATGCCGGTAAGTGTTTCCTCGAAACCAAGCTCCATGAGACGATCCGCCTCATCGAGCACAAGCCAACGGCACTTGGCAACGTTGAACGATGATGTATTTTGTAGGTGGTCTAATAGACGACCTGGGGTCGACACGATAATCGGCAGGCCCTTCCGGAGGCGAGCCTTTTCATGCGTACGAGTCGCTCCGCCAGTAAGGAGGCCAGATACCAGCCAGCGCGTGAGCCGAGCCGACGAGCTGCCAGGGTCATCCGCCGACTCTTCTCCCGGACGCAGACGCAGCTGAAGGAGCGCCTCCAATACATCCGAGATCTGTTTCGCAAGTTCACGCGTGGGAGCAATGATGATGGCCAATGTACCGATGGATCGATCGATGTATGACAGGGAGCTGAGGGGAAGCAGATCCTGGATGATGGGTAGTAAGAAAGACAGTGTCTTTCCCGAACCAGTTTGGGACTGTATGAATATGTCCCGCGCCGCCGTTTCTTGAGAAGCGGGAGAGAATACAGCAGGCAACACAGCGCGCTGGATAGACGTCGGTTTGTCAATATTCATCTTGGTGACAAGGTGGGCAGCTATCAAGGGATCAAGGCCCAAGCCCGAGAAACTCGACGAATCTGCAAGAGGCGCATTGCTGGGGCGTGATGTGTTTGTGGGGGCATGGGCATTAGTCGGTGCCTCGATTTTGGGATTGTAGGAGAAGAGGGAAGAGATGACTTGAGTTGAACGGTTTGGACGCGCAGCTGTAGAAGGCTTGGACTTTTGGGGAGAGGGCTCTATCCTGGGTCGTTTTGCGGGTCGAGAGTCGACATCTTCGGAAGGTTTAGCTGAAGGTTTTTCGCTGGGCCTCGTCTTGCGTTTTTCTACTCGTTTAGCTTTGAGCCTGCAGACGCAGATAAGTTAGATTGGGGGCCACTTATAAATGAATGCCCGACCTGTCGGTCCATCTGCCTCCCTTGCCACCGCCAGAGTGTTTGGAGGGGACTTGATCATCTGTGGCGAGGTTGAGTACGAGGTCGTCCATGCCAGAAAATATTTCGGCATCAATGCATCAACGACCGGGCCGGAGGTAGCGAAGCAGACGTGTCACTCGAAACTCTCTCCCTCCCTCCACTTTCATTATTATGTTCGCTAAGCTTTCATTCGCTTTTGTCCTCGTTTCTGTCGCGGCATTTTTCTGTGCCCAACCTGTCGATGCTGCCAAGGGGCCTAAAATAACCCATAAGGTCTACTTCGACATCAAACATGGCGATACGGACATGGGTCGCAGTATGTTATTCACCTTGCCCTCTTTTACCTTGCTGACTTGCGTCAGTCACCATGGGTCTCTACGGCGGAGTAAGAGTTCTGTCTCTTGCTTTCGGTTGCTGTTAACGACTAGCGCAGACTGTTCCGAAAACCGTAGAGAACTTCCGCGCTTTAACCACCGGCGTCAAGAAGGATGGCACCGCGCTCGAGCCCGGTTTCGGCTACAAGGGCTCAAAGTTCCACCGCATCATTAAGGATTTCATGTTTGTGCTCCTGATGCTGCGTCCCTATCCCGCTCACAGCTGTCAACAGGATTCAAGGCGGTGACTTCAGTAAGTAGAAGGCAAGAATAGGGAAGCTGGTGCTAACCCTGCATAGCCCGGGGTGATGGCACTGGTGGAAAGGTATGTATCCAATCAAACCTTTCGGCGTTGGCTCATTCCTCGAAGTCTATCTATGGTGACAAGTTTGCCGACGAAAACTTGTAAGCCAAGGTACTCCAAAGGTCCTTGCTGTCTCTAATATCATCGCAGCAAGCTCCGTCACACTGGTGCCGGAACGTTGTCGATGGCAAATGCTGGAAAGGACACTAACGGTGCGTTATTCCGATCGTCTCCCTTTTCCTCCCTAAATTGGCAGAATTGCAGGCTCCCAATTCGTGGGTTTAATCTCGCTGCACGTATCATCAGCTCACAATCGGCTTTAGTTCATCTGCACTGTCGTTACAGGCTGGTTAGATGGAAAGCACGTAAGGCTATCGTTTTCTTACCAGCCGCACATCTGTTGACGTCTCGACTGCAGGTCGTTTTCGGAAAAGTCATCGACGGTATGGATGTTGTCAAGGCGATTGGTACGTTTCGCAAAGGGCTCTGAATGTCTGGTTCTCATATATGAACAGAGAATGTCCCGAAAGGCGGAGGAGACAAGCCCGTGCAAGACGTCGTCATCGCTGACTGCGGAGAGGTAGGTGATATACATGTACTTGAGTTTTTCTGACGTCTTCACAGCTGAAGGTCGAGGCGGAGACCGATGCCGAGGGGAACCAGGTGCCTATCCACGCTGAGCTCTAATCGGCTTCGCATGTCCATAAAATCCCCATTCGAATAAAATTGTTGTTGATACAGGACGTCAATATCCTCTCCTCGAGTAAGGCGATCGCGGCTGCCTCTTCCACCCGGGCACCATCCCCTGTCATCACCCCAGCTGCGAGTGTCACGGAGGAAGAGGAAGAGGTCCCGGAGGTGCCTTCATACGGTGTCATCTTCCTTGTCCTTCTCTTCATCGGCGCAAGCGGGGGCCTGTTTGTCTGGCTTGGAGGCATACGCTGGGTCCGCAGGGTTCTTGGTCTACCAGCTGCGGTCAAGTATAGCAAGCTTGATGAGGAGGATCTGGAGAAGTGAGACTACGTCTCATGCACTTGCCATCCAGTCACTTCATTCCTTACAGGCGCCTAGCATGACCTGTCAGGAAGCTGTAATAGTACTCCATTCGACTTCGACATGTACATAGTATAAACTAGAATTGGCGCTGGCAGCCTGACCCTCGTCTGCAGAGGGAACGCGATAACAGTCGAATCGGGCCCTGCTATGGTAAGTTTCCTAGGAGCTCTTTTTCCACTCGTCCAACCACCCAGATGGCCAACGACGAGCTGAATGGATCCCGGTATTTTCTGGCCAAGAAGGAAGAGCCAGTCACAGTCGATAGTTCATCATCACTGCAGAGAACCCTGATGGAAAACCCTTCCATCCTTGACACTCATGTCCGCGCCATCCAAAAAGTAATAGGATAGGTTCGCTTGTATGATGGTCGATATGAGTGAGACCTAGTTACCTCACGGTTGCAGTAGCTGTGACACTTGCTGAGATTCTTCGCCCGTTCTGCGCAATCGGGAGAGAATGTGTTCGGGAGTTCGAAGAAGAGCTTATTGATAGTGGACTCCGAGCGATGATATAAGATGGCGAAGGCACCGTCTGTAGAATCTTGCGAATTGATCAGTGTCCTCAAAGGCAGCGGCGAGTTGATGCGACCGGGGAGGGCCTCCCCCGTATATCGGAGAGTTCAAAGTCTGCATGGCCTGCTTCTCGAAGCAAGTTAGATAGTAATGGCCGCCACACCGTCAAAGACCGCGAGAGATTCACTGACGCCCACAAATCCGCCACTGCTCCCAGGCCATGCGATCCTAGTTTCTTCAGTCCAATGTAGGTTGAAGGCGACGGTCTGAGTCCTATTGTGTACAAGTAGTCGTCTTCAGCTTTCTTCAAAACTTGGCAATAAAATAAACCAGACCAATTGGACCCAGAGAACATATGTAGCTTGATCCGGAAGCCGACTTTACAGATATGACATGCAAGTAGCAAGACACGTTTGAAAGAGATGTACAGAGTAGAATGTCACACCTGTCCTAGGGGACAAGGTTGACGGAAACTGTTTACAGTGATGCGCTGACGGCCGAAAGTAGAATGTATCCATTACACCAATGCAGCCTCCAGCAGTGAGTATATGAGCTCGAGCTGTGAAGCCTGTTGTACCATCCCAGGTCTCTGCTCCCTTAGCGAGTCGACTTCTCGGGCGACAAGGTCCTCATCGAAAGCGGAAGGCAAGGGCCCAAGAGGGGGCGACGAGACGCTCTGAGAGGAATGGGGAGAAGCCGCTGCCGTCAAATAACCTTCGTGTCGCAGGAGGGAGGAAATTGCGATGAAGGTGCCGGTTCTCCCAATGCCCGCAGAACAGCCAACAATTGCAGGGAGATCAGGATCACCGGGGGCTGGCCTGTTCGTGGTGTCAACCAGACGAAGGAAAGCTATTAAGCTCTTCTGATCATCTGGCTCGGGCACTCCTCGGTCTGGCCACGCCGTGTAAAGCAAGTGCTGGAAAGTGACAGGGTCCTCCTCCCGGTTCTCTTCAGTGACAGATACTGTGGATTTAACGCAACACGCGTCGGCTATATCGACAACTTGCAGCAAGGTTACTCTGAGAGCTGTCGCGGAAGAGCCGGGTTCCGGATAGTGGACGATAGATCGACCGACTTTAGTAGGGAAGTAGCTGTGGGCTTTCCTACGACCGCCTTCAACGATCTGTGTAAGTTGGACAACAGTTTTGACTCGATTCGGTTGCTGCGAACGGCCTTGTGTTGTCTGTGTCGTCCCGGGGAGTGTGATAGGCTGACGGATCAAGCTAAGAAACGCGTGCGCAGTAGCTGGAAGGGTGGCTTGCGATGCTATCCACCATTTACGCCCAAATTGCTCGAGGCACCAACTGGCGTTGAGGTACCTCTGCTATAAGCATAAATACATACCAAAAAGCATGCAACTGAAGCAAGCACCTGGGTACCGAGCGGATCTACAACGACGAGTGTCCTGTCGTATGGCATAATGTCACCATATCGGTTCTTGTTGCCGTTGTCCGGATTGCACCCTATTGCGATGGAGTAGTGGTCGAGGAGTTGCCGAGAAATGCTTTTGGGCGGAGCCAGCTCTTTAAGATATAGGTAGCGGATGAATGCGCGCCTGCTTTCGCGTTGCTGCAAGGTGCGTTGAACGTGTTTATGGTGGGAAGCAGACCGAGATCTGGAAAGCCAGGGCGGTGTAGTCATCGTTCTAGTCCGAGTCCTGTCTGTTGAAAGGATATGAGGGCGTGCACTTGAGTGTGCACGATTCAGACAGATTCTGACTGAGCATAGCCACATCTTGAAGACCTTGATTCGGCTCTCATGTCAAAACTGTTAACGAATCCAGATACACCAATAAAGTATGTCCATGCCTTCCCGCATTCTTTCCCACTCATCTGGCTTAGGGTCAGCTCATCGCTCGATAAGTCTGTGGGCAAAAAGCACCTCCTGGACAACAGCCCTGAAACATGTTGGACTTCGCAACAAGTAGTAATGCCCCGTTTTCAGCCAAGGTAATCTCATAACACGCCCAGGGGCTCCCGCAATATGTACAGCTCAGCTTTACCGAGTCAATAATACCTGAAACACTCCAACTCACTTTCCAAGGTGGATTCGTCGGGACGCGATGCGCGGTCAAGTTTCAAACCTCGGCCACTGGGGACGATTGGCAGATGCTTACTTGTTTATATCCTGAGGATATAAATGGCCGACAAGAATTTTCGCTGAACGCAAACGCCGTTGCTGGGGACGGAATTGGCAAGCTGCGGCTATCCTTCGAGGAGAGCTCAGACTTTTTCGGTCGAATCACCCTGTATGACTTGAAACTGCACGGAATCATTGTTCAGTAAAGAAAACATTCACCAGAACTAATCGAACTTTCATTACGGAGCGTCGTACCATCCAGTGGATACATTAAGCAGTAAAGTTTATATAATGTGATAAAAGGTTACGTCCGACTTTCCGCCCCCCTCCGTTAGTGCGTGTGTTCTACATACTGACGGGTAACTTCTGCCTAATAAGTTACGATGTCATGTGTAGTACAGTAGACTGACTGTTCCAATTGTGGGACCATGCCAGTATGATACATCCTCCTCCTCCTCCGATGTCCTCATTGGCGTTACGGGAACGCGGCCGAGGCGAGTTTAGAGTCGAAATTTACAGGCCAGTTGAATCCGCCCGCTCCGTTTTTGTTCTCGATGAACGCATCCCAATCGGCCAGATTGCTTGGTGCATTCAGTATAGATCGCCTAGCGCAAAGAACTGGCCTTACCCAAATCCCGTAGGTGCGAGCTCCCACACAGACATGAGATCGTTGTCTACCATCATGTTGGCGAATCCCGTGTCGCTCCAGTAGCCTGCGGCTTTCGTCAGACCAGTAGCATGGTCGTACCCAGCCGTGGCTGCGAGCAGTTCCTCTATCGAAACTTCGGCCTGCTGAGTCGCCGTCATGCCGTTTTTGTTCTGCGAGAGATTGTGCAGGGGCATCATATCGCTCAGAGCGTTCACGGAGAGTTCTTCAGAGACAGTCGAGAGTGTGCTGATGGTTGCAGATTTCTCTAGGGGGACTTCAGCTGCTTTCGTAAACAGCGACTTTCCCGCAGCTTGTGCTTCCTCGAGCGCCTTTCGCTTGGTCGTACACATGCCAGCTGGCGCCGCCTCGGGGACAGACTCTTTGGGTGCAGCTCTCTGAAGGGGCGGGCCATCCCAAGATTGCAGCTCCGACAGGAGCTCCCATAATCTCCCCGCCGTTTGCCACCTATAACCATGTATTGATGTCCAACGTGGTAGCACTGGAGCTTACCTTGTTTCAAAGGACTTGAGGATCCTCAATGACGTAGTTACATGGGCAAGCTCCTTGCCCACATCGATCGGTAGGCCAGCTCGCTTGACACCAAAAAGATTAAGAATGAGGATGACCCCAGAGATGAAAGTGGTGATCTGTGGCCAGGTTATTTGAGTTCATGACAGGGAATTGCAAGTATACCTGCATATAAGGCGGAGCTACTCGTTGCAGCTTGTTTTGCCAGACATCCATAACATGTATGGCGGAACGGGCTGCACTGGTACATATAGCAAGAGACGGAAAGGCTAAAGGAGTGAGTTTATGTATATATGGCCGGTGGATCTAGAAAGCGCGACTCGTTGGGGTCATAGGGCAGCGAGACAATTTACTAACCGTGATCTGGAGCCAATAATATAACGTATGGAGGGCAGCGGACTGATCGAAAAAGACGCCAGTTCGTTCGGAATCCCAACGAACTAGGACCGTTAGCAGAGACTCGAAATTAGTTGCGAAGACATTACTCACGATGCTCCGGGAGGGAGCCCAGGAACTCATTCATCGCAGAATCGAGCTCGGCGACAGCACGTTCCTCCCAACCGTTGCCAACTAATCCCATGAGAGCCCTAGACTTGTTCGACGCATAAAGGCGGCGGAGCGTTGAACCAAGGATTTCCAAGAGCTTGATGTGCCAGACAAAATATGTGAGGCGGGAGGGCTTCCCCGGTGGTTGTTTGAATGCTTGTTCTGGATCGGAGTGCTCCCAATATTCATCGTCCACCTCGAGCGGAAGTACAACATCGTAGCTGGGAAGCACAAGAGATAGGTCAATGACACATCAGGCATAGAGCGATATATATATACTCCTCAACATGGATGGCGGATGGGCGCCCAAGGAAGGAACACATTGTTCGGTCGAAGGAAAGAAGGCACCTGGATGGATGGTGAGGTAAAAGTCAAGTACTTTTGCGGGACCAAGCAGACCAGAAGGCCCTTTTCCATCTGCGTCGAAGGGCAATTAATGATGTAGGACAGATCTAGAACGAGGAATGGAATACGCACAATTCATCTTCAGCAGTGAGCTTATGGCCGTCACGCTTTCGACGATGCTCTCCTCGCTCTTGGATAAAACGGATCCCAAGTCCCTGCGCCATTTGAGTAGCATTCATTGAAAAAATTGCGGCTACACACAATATATAGCCATGAAGCTTGGGGCGAAGACGTCCCCAAAGAAAACAGTGTGATAAGCTGTATATGTCAATTAACGAAAGAGCCGCAAGTCCGGAGGTCCCTGGGACGCACACAGTAAAGCTGGACCTCGTATAATGACGGTTCATCGAACAGAGACTTCCTGACGACCTGGACTTGCTCGAAAAAAATCCAACCAGATGAGAGTGTCGCGTTTGATCCTGCGACGAATACACGAGGGTCATCCGAGTACTGGAAGAAAAGATGATCACCGTGAAACAGGTCAAACCGAAATATATCTACCCGTGATGCTACAGCCAAAACTGCAAGCAATGTGGCTGCGAACTGGTGGTTTGTTGAATGCAGACTCTCTGCAACAGATCTCTCGAAAGAGGGACGGTGCAAAAGGGGAAGTGTTGGGTGTACATTCGTAAAATAGAGCTTGATAAGAGAGTGGATGAGGTCCTGGGCCGGAAAAACATATCTGTTCGGAGAAAAAGGTCCAAGGTGATTCCAAGGCCGTAATGTGCGGTAGCTACCGAGGTGGTTGATCGTTCGGGCGTGCTTCCCACTAAAGAGACATAAGCAGTGCTGGAAATAGGGTCGAGTGTTGCGAGACTGACCGGCCGAATAGTCCAGTATTCTGGACGGCGAGGGTGCGTCACAAGCGGTCGACCAACATATTCCTCCTTGATATTGATCACGTTCTTGACCAACATAAAGCCGCTGCTCGCTCTTGACGCGAATCCTCAATGTAGTTGGCGAAGAGTATTTTTCGGAGAAACATACCCAAAGAACCTGCGCTGCATCCCTCCTAGGGAGAAGGCTCTAAAGCGCTCGCAAAGCTCGTCGTGGGAAAGATCCTCTTCGGGAAACGGGGCAGGTGATGGGGTAGAGTCACTGGACGGCGTGGAATACTGGATTATGGCTGCAGTAGACGAAGGGCCCTCAGGCTGCACCTGCGGCCTGCACAGTTAAACTTGGATCGGAGGCAAAGAACGATATGTACATAGCGCAGCTTGGCTTCCAGAGCAGATAACTGTTGTTTTAGCTCTTCTACATTCCTTGGCGGGATTAGTGGCAGCAGAGAGACCATTCCATCGGAGACCATACTTATTCTTCGGACCACGCTTGCGGGGTGGTTCTGAGTGCATACAGGGGGCGTTGAATGAGACGCAGCCCGAGCACCTGCCGTTCGGCATATTGGCACTGTCGCCTGTAATAATAATAGATTACAGCCAAGTATGATCCCAACGTCGGGTCTTACATCGGACTAAAGAAATGAGTACAGTTATTAGTGACGATGGGAAAGACCGACTCTTGCGTTTTCTACAGTAGTCACAAGATCTTTGAAGCCTGCGCTTCTTGGGCTTGACTAGGCCTGCGTTCAACGCGTCGTCGTGGAATTCGTCGGACATGGCGTTGTCAAAGTTGGACTCAAGTCCGATACGCGGCCTGACGGCCGAGTGCCAGTGGACCGTCGGATCAGATTGTGTGACATGTCACGCTCCGGATCAGCCAGTCGTGACGCGTGACACGTGAAAAGGTCGACGGCGTCCGCCGGTTGTGGCTGAAAACCGTGTATAAAGTTTGGTCCCGAGTCTTTCTCACTTTGAGATGCTCCGGTCAAGGCTGCGAGTGACTCTCCCGCGCCAGCGTATCGCACTTCCTCGCATCTCTGCAGTTAACCTCGCCCCCAGGGCTATCCGCTTCATGTCCCAACACGCTGGAGAATCAACTCTCCGTCCGGAGCCCGACAAGGTCCTCCAGGACATCGCAGACTATGTCCACAGCTACAAGATCGACTCGGACCTTGCCTATGAAACTGCTCGTCTCTGTCTCATCGACACCATTGGATGTGGGCTGGAGGGCCTGCGCTTTCCCGAATGCGCAAAGCTTTTGGGCCCCGTTGTCGAGGGCACCATCGTTCCAAACGGTCGGCAGCTCGTTCGTCCCACAATGATGTCTTACTCTGGCTTCCAGGAACAAAGGTACCCGGTACGAACTACCAACTGGACCCCATCCGCGGTGCATTCAACATTGGCACTATCATCCGTTGGCTCGACTTCAATGACTGCTTCTTGGCCGCAGAATGTATCTTCGCGACTCGCACTCGCTCGTGTACTTATACTGCACTCAACAGGGGGGCATCCGTCCGACAATCTTGGAGCAATTTTGGCCGTCGCCGACCATCTTACTCGACAAGGGCAGTCTTTGACCGTCCGTGACATCCTGGAAGGCATGATAAAAGCACACGAAATCCAAGGCTCTCTTGCTCTCCTCAATTCCTTCAACCGCGTGGGTCTGGATCACGTCGTTCTCGTCAAAGTCGCCTCTACAGCGGTCGTGTCCAAAATGCTCGGCCTCAACCGGGACCAGACCATCGATGCCGTTTCCCAGGCGTGGGTAGACGGACAATCTCTGAGGACTTACCGTCACGCTCCCAACACCGGGCCCCGCAAGTCCTGGGCTGCCGGTGACGCTTGCTCTCGCGCCGTAAACCTCGCGCTCCTCGTCAAGAAAGGCGAAAAGGGTCTTCCCTCCGTGCTCACCGCAAAGACATGGGGCTTCTATGACGTTCTGTTCAAGGTAACCACACTTGTTCTCGGAAGGCCCACCGCTCATTTGTGCCAGGGCAAACCATTCGAGTTCCAAATCCCGTACTCATCGTACATCATGGAGAACGTCCTCTTCAAAATATCCTACCCGGCCGAGTTCCACGCCCAAACGGCAGTGGAAGCAGCTCATATCGTCCACGACAAACTCAAGGCCCTCGGAAAGTCCTCAGACGACATCAAGAGCGTCAGGATTCGCACCCAGGAGGCTGCTGTCCGCATTATCGACAAACAAGGGCCTCTGGATAATTTCGCAGATCGAGAGTAGGTTTCTTTGCTGTTTTGTTTCGTGGATGCTTATTCGCCCAAGCCACGCCATCAACTACATGGTAGCGTACCCACTCATATATGGTGAACTCACCTCGGACAGCTAGTACGTGAAGTCTATCCCTGGTCTATCTGTTTGTTTATCATGTTTAGTACCGATGCCTCCGCGGCGGACTCTCGCATTGATGCCCTCCGCGCAAAGATATACTGTGTCGAAGAGAAGAAGTACAGCATTGATTACCACGACCCGGAGAAGCGCTCCATCGGAAATGCCCTTTTGGTCGAGTTGAACGACGGGACGGTCCTTGATGAGGTGGAGGTGGAATATCCGGTGGGCCACAAACGCAGGAGAGCGGAAGGAACCCCGCTCTTGATGAACAAGTTTAAGAGGTGCTTTCATCTCATACATGCAGCCCGCCGCTCCTAATGACTTGTTTTTTTGAGACATATCTCTCACCATTTCGACGAGGCGCACCAGAAAAAGTATATCAACAATTCAATACAGAGGCGTCTACTGACTATCGTCTTAGGATCTTGGACATTGTATCCGATGCTCCCTCATTCTCGAAGCTCCCCGTCGACAAGTTCACCGATCTCTTTGTTAAAGCATAATGTACCACTTTTTTGGGACCCGCGAAGAAATAAACGAGGGTATGATATTGTTTGTGCTAAAAATAAGATATGTTACGGGCAGGTATTCAAGGTATATTTTCGAATTCAATCAGCCGTGGCGACCAAGGCTTTGTGCACTCTTGCTAACGACGCTGGCTACCGCTTGCATAGCCATCGCGCGCTTGTATCTGGAAAGCGAGGCGTCGTCACACCAAGCCCCGACTCGAGGACGCGAACGTGCTCTTTGCCCTCTCGGACCATCGCCCTAGCTTGTGAAAAGGCACTGTCTGTTTCACCTTCTGCGCTCGCTGCGAACGCTAGTTTCTTGCGGGCTGCCAGGATCTCTGTGGCTGACGCCAAGGTTCAGCCAGATGCGGTGGCTCAGGCTGCATTTGTCAGACGGCGACGGCCAAAGAAGCCGCGATCATGGTTGGTGGTGGTGTGGAAGGGCTGGGGGGAGACGGAGCGGTTACGAGCGAAGATGCCGCTGCCCATGCGCGTAGGAGGCTCGGGGTGGGATCTCAAAAGAGGCATTAGAGTTGCATTAGAGTGTCATCTATCTACTATCAAGGTTGTTTTTTTCGACCATTTTTCTCGGTCAAGACGAGCACACTGTCAACAAACCAATCACCCGCTACCTCTGAGTGTCTGGATGTAAGTGCCATTGCTCCCTTGACGCCGTTAAAAGGTGCAACAGATGCTAAATAAATACATCGGCATCTTCAGCTTTTCCCCAACTTTCCCCGCTCTCTTCTTGAATATTAGAACACGCACAGACTGCATCGAGAGGTATCAACTAAGTCAGCAAAACAGATCTGTGTGGAGGACAATGGAGTCAATGAAAAATCAAGTTTCTTTCCCAGTTAATTTAATTAATTGACTGTTTGTCCAGCCTGGACCGTGCGTGGGAAAGCGGAGTTTAGAGTTGCTATCCTGATTCGTCAGCTGTTTATAAGGACGCACCTCTTGCTTCCCACCACCACGGCCGAGCCGGGTTCCAATGTCCAATAAAATTGTGGTGAGCTACTCACCGACTACTGGGCAGTAGCTCCGTCGGGTAACCCTTTTTCGATGAGCCCTCCATCTATCGCACTGTTATAGACGATGTCATTGCCTCCATTAAGCCCGAGTTCGAGGAATATGGCGTGTCAGAGGATGTCCTAGCGGAACTCCAGCACGTAAGTCGTCTCTCCCTCTTTCTCCTCCTTCACCTACGTTTTTCCGTGAGACAGAAATGGGAAGATAAAGTCATCGCCTCCCGTGTCGCCGAGTTTGAACCTCCAAATCCAACTCCGCAATTCTCGCACGCTATTCAAATGCCTCAGTATGCTTCGGTCCATGCATACGTTCCGCCTCCCCCACCTCAGCAGTCCCAAATTAAGTCGGAGCCTGTCGACAGCCGGTATGTGTTGAACACAGCAAGCTATACCCTACCGCCGCTCCTTGGGCCAAAGCTTAACGGTCGACCGAACCCTGGTGGACAAACGAGCGTGTTGTCTTTTCCGCCTGGGCCGCCGCAAGGACGACCATCGACCATCCCGCAGGTTGATGGTCCGTCTGAAGACTCCGACGACTCGGCAACTCCTCCTCCTGCGACCTACGCGCCTCGTGCCTCGCACCCCTCCTTGCCTCAACCCCAGGCGTCCTCCTCGACGGCGCCAGCTGATTCGGAAGCCATCAATAGTGACTTAGACGACTCTGACACTGAGGACGAAGATCTTGAAGACGGTGGGGGAGCCAACTCAGAGATCGTGTTCTGTACCTACGAGAAGGTGCGTCACCTCAAGTGGAAGCCTCTCATCTCACTATGTTCATCTCCCATAAAGGTCACTCGTGTAAAAAGTAAATGGAAGTGCGTCCTAAAGGACGGCATGATCCACGCCAACGGAAAGGATTACCTGTTTTCGAGGTGTACAGGGTGCGTTCCCTCTCCATGCGCGCTCCTAATCGCTCATATGAATGCCACAGCGAATTCGAGTTCGACTGGGTTTAGCTGCTTGTATCATCGTATCGTGTGGGTCGCCGCTGTGCAGGTAGCCATAAAACAACTAACAAACAAAATGTTTCTATCGCTAATATATATTTGCTTGCGCATGGGTCAATCTGCTCTATGCTCAGTATGTGCGTCGGTGTACAGTCTCCTACCCAGCCGCAGTTGCGAGGTTCATCAGTCTCAGTAGTGTTATTACAATCTAATAATGAGAAAATGGCGTACCGGAGAAAACCGAGTGACGTGACAATATGTGACTTGAGTTGGGGATGAACCTCTCCACGGCGGCTGGCACAAAACACTTGTCAACAACATAGCCACAACTTCCTGAAATTTGGCAGAAAGCCATCGGATGGTCTGCCTCATGTCAAATAAAATACTCTGAACCCATGGGAAGACTCCTGTGCACTCCAGGGCGCCCCTCCAAATTTATTGGGTTGATAAGAGGCCTCTATAGAAGTAAACCTGCAGAAATATGCTGGGAGAGCGATTATTTCGTGATGCTGCTAGGTTGACAAGCTATAAAAATAAGATAAGAAGCGGGAGCTACTACGGTATCTCCTAGGGAAGATATTCAAAGAGGCGCTAATTTTTCCAGCTGTTGAAGGAGCTCAAAAGATTTTATACCTGATTTCCCAGAAATTGTGGCTATGTTGTTGACAAGTGTTTTGTGCCAGCCGCCGTGGAGAGGTTCATCCCCAACTCAAGTCACATATTGTCACGTCACTCGGTTTTCTCCGGTACGCCATTTTCTCATTATTAGATTGTAATAACACTACTGAGACTGATGAACCTCGTAACTGCGGCTGGGTAGGAGACTGGTCGGTGTATGGACATAATGGACATTCGCGCAAGTTATTGATTGAGCGTGGGATTGCTTTGTAAGCTCGCCGAGTCACGAAAGTTGGTGAAAGACAAAGGCGGGGGTCGAGGTCTCCATGTCGCCCTCTAATACTACAGAGGAGGTGGCCCAGAGTCCTCCTCCAATTACCCCTGGTGGAACCTACACTATACAAGTTTGTGTCCGTCTCTCTACATATGCCATCTTTAATCCCTTGTTAGACAGTTAGTGTAGGCTGCAAGATCTTCATCCGGAGGCCAGGGCCAGACGGCGAGACGGAAGAGCGTCTCGCCGAGATTCTGTCCATCCGTGACAAACCAGTCAACGCCTATGCTCAGCGCAACCACGACATCAAACAGGAGGAGTCGGATGCCCCCAATCCCGCGGACAAGTGGGAGTACTTCGTTCATTGGGACACATTCAACAAGCGTCTCGACGAATGGGTCCTTGGGTCCCGTCTCATCCTATCCCGCGATCTCGAGTGGCCACGCCCCAAAGTTACCTCCCCGGTCAAGAAAGCTGCCCCTGCCGCAAAGAAGGCCCCAGGCAAGGCTCCCCGCCCCCCGAATCTGCTGAAGAAGGCAACGTCCAATGCCGCGTACGCTGCCTCACCAACGCCTGTGGCCTTGACTCCGTCGTTCGGAGGTTTTTCTGCGTCCCCTTCACCCGCCCCTGCATCCCTCAAGAGAAAGCTGCCCCACGACGAGGAGGAGGAAGAGGAGGAGGAGGAAGCCGAAGACGAGGACGCCGATGCAGAAGGCGAGATGGACGTGGACGGCGAAGGCGAGACTGAGTCGTTCGACCTGAGTCTTACAGAGCCGGCCCCCGAATCCGAGGTCCCTCCGCCACCTCAATCTGCATTTAGCAAAGAGCAGGAAATCGAGAAGCTGCGAACGTCCGGGTCGATGACGCAGTCCATCTCTGAAATCGCCCGGGTCAAGAATCTGAATCGGCTGCAGATTGGGAAACACGAGGTCGACGCTTGGTATTTCTCGCCGTACCCGAAGGAGTACGCTCACCTCCCAATCCTGTATATTTGCGAATTCTGCCTGTCGTTCTTTCCCTCGCCAATGATGCTTTCGCGCCATCGACTCCGATGTAATCTCTTGCACCCCCCTGGTAACGAAATCTACCGCTCCGACGACATCTCTTTCTACGAGATAGACGGAAAGCGCCAGCTGACGTGGTGCAGAAACCTAAGCTTATTGTCCAAATGTTTTCTGGATCAGTGAGTCTTGTGTCTTCTGACTGCATACATCCGATGCTGACACAGTTCTCAGCAAAACCCTGTATTACGATGTAACACCATTTATGTATTATGTTATGGTGCGCCTTTTCCATTGTATATCATCCTCTTGATTTACGTTCTACAGGCCCAACGGGACTCCACCGGCTGCCATGTAATAGGCTATTTTTCGAAAGAGAAGGAGTCCGCAGAGAGCTACAACGTCGCCTGTATCCTCACCCTTCCTCAGCACCAACGATTTGGCTATGGCAAGTTGTTGATCGAGTTCTCGTACGAGCTCAGCAAGAAAGAGGGTAAACTCGGGAGTCCAGAGAAGCCTCTCAGTGATCTTGGACTCTTGGGATATCGGTCCTACTGGGCGGACACCATCCTGGAATTGCTGATGAATTCGGGCGACGGGGAGATGAGCATCGACGATATTGCACAGAAAACGTCAATCACACACGCCGATGTCACTAATACGTTCGTGTTTTCGTCCAATTTGCAGATTGCGCATGCTCACTGGCATCCAGATGTGCTACTCTGGGCCTGTTCAAGCATTACAAGGGCTCACACATCATCTGCCTGAATAATGCTGTCCTTGAGCGATACGAGAAATCGCGGAACAAACGCAAGCGGAGGATAAATCCTGAACACTTGCGGTGGAAGCCTCCGGTGTTTACGAGGGATCAGCTGCGGTTTGGCTTCTAGGACTCGAGTTGTACATGTATATCTTTACACGGAAGAAAGAGCCGGTTTCGTCAATCGTCTTGGGCTTTTGCAGTTGCTTTCGATCTCTTTCTGAAGCTTATACCCTCGTCCTCTGGCGCCTCCGCCAAATTCCTTCTTGTTATCGTAGGGGAGGGAGGTCTGGACGCAGCCGGCGAAAACACACCGACGCCCGAGAGCTTGAGACTGTTCTCCTCGGACGTAAAATACGCGTGCGGGTGGCCGTCGTGCGACGGGTGGGAAGCTGTAAATAAACCGAGTGGTGGAAGGGTGTCCAAGCTGCTCGTGAGGGTCTCCTGTTCAGAATCGTTGGCATGGAATGACGCAGAATCGGGAGTCGCTGCTTCATAGATATGAACGAGAGGGATTTTGTTGTGGATGGTCTCTTTATCGCTTGTGGACGCCTTGACGTCGTCGATCACGCCCAACGTGCGCGCGATGCCGTACGAGGCAATGTCCTGTGTGTGTCCTGAGTACAGGACGAGACGCTCCGACAGCGAGGCACATACCAGGAGTGTGAGCACAACGATAGGCAAAATGAGCAAAACAGCAAGGACCCGCGCGGTGTACGCGAATCTCGAGATCCAGGAATTGGGGTAATCGGTCCAATTCCATAGATTGTCAACATAGAAGTCCCACAAAGTTCGGGGCAGCGCTGCGAGGTCCACAGTCAATGGAGAGATATCCATAATGGTCGAAAGCAAATCGTGCTTAATGGAACCTTGCGAACGAAACACACGCCAACAGAGGTCAAACATCACTGATTCCGTCCATCCAGTAAACATACATAGTAAGGATATAGCGTGAGCGAAAGCAGTTAGCACATAATAGCAGGCCCGTAACATGAAGCAACAACAATACGAGAGACGCAGGAGAGATCATGGGTAATACACGTTGGAGGGGAAAACCACACCGTCGGAGCGAATCAAGATGAGCGGCCTGCGCTTCTGCGATTGCGAGTCCGGCGGGAGACAGCCCAGCACCTCGTTGCAGCGCACCTCCACGAACGGAGATGGCTCGGCACCAAAGAACACGGAGACGGGATCGGATTTGGAAAAGTTTTCTCCGTACACGGTGAGCATCTTTGACGTATGCGGATTGGGCTTTGACAGCACCGATCGCGCTGCCGCGGCATGGTGTTTTGGTGCTTCCGCGGCACGATCTGGCGGGAGATATTTCACGAGCCCGGGGAAAGGTGTGACAGGCTTTGTGGGAACAGGGAACGTTCCCGCTGGGTTTTGGTTGTCGAACAAGACCGGCGGGATGTAAAAGTTGTACCGAACCTGGTCTAAAACGAAAAGTCAGGACGGATCTCGTTAGTGAACAGGGAAAGAGCCCGCACCGGTCCCAACGATCGTCCACACACTTGTCTCGCCGATATCCACTTGCCAAAGCGCGCCCGATGCAATGCCAGAGTCGCTGGAGGAGCCGCGCCGCGTAGACGTCACAGAACCCGCCGAACTGGGCCGCCGCCGGCCCTTGGGGACAGTCTTGGTGATCCCGCTGAGGCCGCCTGCACTCGTGGACCCGCGCTTTTTCCGAACACGTCCGCCGTCGTTGGACAAAAAGTCAGGCGACGCAGACGGTGAGGTCGGCGCACTGCCGGTCGAGGGATGGAAAAAGTCACCCGTACTGGCGGACCCAGGCGTAGAAGAAATCGGCGAGCCAGGCAGGATGGGCGAGTTCGACCCAGCAGCCATGCTACCATTCCACTGGCGCCCATCAATGGGCCGGTAGGTGTTTACCTTTTCGCCCATGCAGGACAGGAAGGCGCCTGATGTTCCCGGCGTGCCCGGATCGGGCATTGCCCGTGCACCGTCGTAAACCTCAAAAGCGATTTTGTGCAGTTGGGAGACGGGGTCGCCACAGACTTCGGCGGGCGCGCAGTAGTGGTCCGCGACGCCCTTCGCGCCTTCCTGGAGTCCCCCGCCCACAACAGTGGTTTGATGATCCACTTTCCGGATGATCAGAACGGGGCTGACAACCCCAGAAGTCAGGCATTGCAAGACAACGGTCTGGTTGTAATAGATGGGAATCTGAGATCCGTTGTTGGAGAAGGGAATGGCGTTTGGAGGGGGAGACGGGTAATCGGGTTGCGGGGGCGGGGGCGGGGGGGCATCGATCCCTCCTGCTGGTTTGTTTACATCGACGATGTACATGACAAATGGATCTGTGAAGAATGATTCATTGGATGGCCTGCGAGGGTGTGCAATGAAACGAACCCCAACTAGCCGTCCGGGCAATAAACGAAGGAGTTGTGGACCGTGAACGCTGATCTAACCCCATGAGAGGAGCGCCATCCGAACCCTTAAAAGAAGACCCGGAACCAGATACGCAGAGGTACTTGGTCGAGACGGTCTGAGAGCGTAACCGGTGGAACAACGATATTGTTGAGCCGTGATTTATACAGACTGATTTCTAGCGTCAACTGGCGCCCACAACGGAAAGACACACATAAACTCACGCTCAAGGTTCTTGGCACTTTGGCGCTTTTTACTGGGCTTGCTGATTACCTTGATGGGACGGCTCGGGAACGTGCCGATGACACGCTCGGGCTCGTCGTCGGTCGCCGGGGCGGTAATCTTTACCAGCGCCTCAACTTTTTTCTTCTTCTCGTCGACGTCGGAAATGAATAGTTGCTTGCCAACGCAACGTCCCGTATATGTGGTCCCGCTTGGGGGGTCACTGACGTCAAACGACTTGCCAGACGACCCTGTCCATTCGATGGATCCCTCCTGGGGAGTGGGCTCGCCCGAAATCGAGATGACGACTCGTGGGGGGCACGGTTTAGACTCATCCCCTCGACGGACGACTTCCGTCCACCACGAGTTGCCGATCATTATTGCGGTCGGGGGAGGACACAGGAAGCTATATGTTTCTTAGCCGGGATGGCATCAACACCGAATACATACTGACCGCTTTTCGGTCCCATATGACTTTTGGGCGACCTTGCTGGACATGACGATCACCGTCCGCTCGCCGAATGCGAGCCGATTGGGGGAACGGACGTATTGCTCGAGATATGGCCTAGCACAGAAGTTGAGCGCGGAGAGACGCAAGCTGGGGACAATGAACGCACCGGATAAACGTGTGCAAGTCGCTTGAGCTGCCCATACGAGGGTGGTGGATGTTGAGGCCGCCCAAAGCTTCATCGACAGTCGAGACCCGCGGAACACCTGGACTGGACATGTACATGTCGTCATATGGCCGGTAGCCCGAGTGGGTCGCGTTGGGGGCGACGCTGCGCATAATGTCGGGCGGATGGCCTGGCGCGAGATGGGACGGCGGCGGATCATGGGTGTAGCGGCCGTCGGGGGAGAAGCGCGGGGCCAGATGTGGGTGTGTATTCGAGGGCGCGAACGGAGGGTTCATCGCGTAGTCGTCAAAGTCGGACGGGTAGTTGCCGTTGGCGACACTCGACATGCGGCGCTCAGGAGCCAGATCCGAGTAGTTTGGGGGGTAGTCTTTGCTCGCAAAGGCGGACGGGTGGTGGATGGGGTCGGTCGGGGTCAGCGGCGAGACCTTGCCGCTGCCGTACGACATGTCGTATGGATTTCCATTGGCAGAGGAGTACGACGCGTCGGGGAAGCCCGAGTGCGGGTACAAGCCGTCGCCGTTGAGGCCATAGCTTGGGGGACCGAGCGACGACGAGGACGAGCCGTTGGTGCGGTAGCCCGAGCCAAAATGACCTGTCTGGGGGTCAGAGGGGAGCGAAGAGACGTAATCTGGGGCACCTTCTGGGTTTTCGAAGCGATGCGGCTGGTGGTGGGGTGGACCGTCTGGGTGGACATTAAAAGCCGGGTCAAGGTCGTTCTGGGCATACATGCCGTGCTGGGCGTGGGGGGGGAAGTCGAGGGACATTTTGCGCTCGCGAGCAGGGTCGATGCGGGGGGGAACGGAGGAGGGATTGAGGATGTCTGCGAGGTCCCAGCGGCTGAGGTCGTTGGGGGTACGGGATGCAGGGTTCATTGATTTCTAATCTGGGTATGTTCGTGTTGTCTCCGAGTCTGCCTTCAACTGCACACTCACCGAGCAATCCACTGGCTGTGTCCCCGCCAACGACGCCCGTCCTTTTTATAACGGCTGCTCCGGATACCGGCATCCCCAGATCTCAACAAACCGCGGAATCCGGCTGTCCGATTTGGCGTCGCCGCCAGTCCAACAACTGTCCTCTGCCTCTGCGACAGCCCCGTGCTCGCCCTTGCTCACAGCCTATCGGTATGGTGGCTATTCAATATCCTACCGCTCCGAGCTGTTCCCTTTCCCGACTCTCAGGTCCTTGTGCTTGCCGTCTCGGCGGATTTAGATCCTGATCTCTTAGATTGTCTCTGCGGTAACTGCCGCCAACATAGCGGCTTGCTAATGGCACAGTGCTACCAAAACTCCTCGAGTGTGAGGTGACGCGGTCGTCGAGACCACCGTCACCAAGACACTGGTGAACTCAACAAAAAAACGACAGGTGAGGGCGGGTGGGGCGAAAAGAGTCGAGAGAACAAGGATGAAGATAGTGTAGAGCGCGACAGCTCGTGTAGAGGACAAAGGATGAACTACGCCGACCAGCCCCTATGCTTAGCAAGCCCACGTTCTCGCTAGTCTCGTGCCTCAACTGGCGAGAACTCTACGCTTGCTAATGGCACAGTGCTACCAAACAACACAGACCAACAGAGTGGGGGAGAGAGCTCGCACTCCTCGAGTGTGAGGTGACGCGGTCGTCGAGACCACCCAAAAATCAGCCGCGAACGGCGCCTGCGACGCGATGACCGTGTCACCCCAACTACGACGCTCGCGGATGGGACCTGGTTGACGTGTTCCACGACTCGACCCGTCTCCGAATAGCATCTCGTGACAAAGATTCGGTGGAGCTTGAAGTCCACATGGGTAGAATCAACTCGATCCGGCGCCAATATACAAGGAACGCGTCGGAACGCCATCTACCTTGTTTTGCAACAATCTCGGGGGGAACCCCACGCGCGAGCATCTCGGTAGCGCCGCCGATACGGAAGGAGTGTCCGGTCAGGCAAGGTAAACCACTTCTTGACCAAATCCCATTGCACCGATTAAGAAAGAGATCCTTGGTGAGAACGGACCATCCGAACGCTGTCTGGAATGAGAAAACAGGACAAGTGTCGGGAACCAGTCTGTTGATGACAAGGTGGTTCTCCATAGTGCGGATAGGGTCGAGGACGGCTTGTTTACTAACTAGGAGTGAGGCGCCGTCATATCCCGTTGTCTTCGTCCACGGTGCCTGAATGCAATAAAATGAATTTCCAGCGGCATCGGACCCAAATGAGATGTCTGTGCGAGTAGCAAAGAGTGTGGGGTCGTAGGAAACTGTGGATCCCGGTAGAAGTTCCCCCAGCCGGTTACAGCCAAAGTACGCGGTGTCGGCGCATGCGAGAACAGCGGAGTCGAATGTGTTGGAAACATCAAGCTGGTTATGCAGTGCTGCCATGTGCGGGTTGGATACGGGTGGGCGCGGGGGACGTTTAGAGGACTGAGGTACCATGTTCGACACCCCATTCTTTACCATTCGGATATGTGCTCCGACCTGCCATTGTGCACCGTGCAATACATGCCAGGCTCTGACTGCGCTGACCCAGGTGTCTACTGCACTTCTAGAAGTCTTTCCGGCCCATGAGGCAACGAAATGGGCCACGAGCTCCTCAGATGCTGGCATCCGTTCCTGTTCCGGAATGTTCTGAGAGTCGCAGAATTCATGGAACCGGGCTAAACCGCCCCCGTAGTTGCCGCGAGATCCCTGCCCCAAGGCTGTTTGCAGTGTAATCTCATGTGCCCGTATCACGTCGGGGGAAAAGATGGACCGTCGACGATCTCGGACTGTGATTGCGTGGGGGGAAAGCCAAAGTTTTAGCCGTTCAGTCGCCAGCACATGGGGACGGAATGAAGAACGAGCGATTTTCGGAGCAGAGGTTCGTCCCCTGCGAGCACTAGAAGGGTTCGGATTAAATCGGGAGTTTGTGGAAACCATGAATGTAAGGTAGCACAACGAAGGTCCGGAAACCAAACAAACACAATTACTACGCTAGCTCTAAGAACTTCGACAGCTCTTCTGGAATACGAACTACACATAAACTACGAGGCAATGAAGTGAAGGCGATACCTCTCGAAAACCCGTCTGCGATATTATCTCTCGTGGAAACCCAAACTGGGGTGACCGTGATCGAGGCCTCGTCGGCGACTCTGTGCATTCGAATCAACGATCGGTTTGTAGCTTCGTTTCGCCCGCGAAACCTCTTGAATGCGCCAATAGTGCCGTCGTTATCGCTTCGAACTTGTATATGACATTCGCGCAAGCCGCAAGCTACTGCAGTCAAAAGTGCGAACTCCAGCGCAATGGTTTTCTGCTCCGCCAATATCTCGTCCATTGCCGCGCCATCGTTGTGTCCATCTCCAGGCTTGCCAGCACCCATCAAAGACGACTGCGATGCCCCATGTGGTGCTGGCATCGACGTATATGTCTACGGGCAGCGGAGCTGGCACGGGTTGCAAGGAACGGGAGATAGTAGGCATCGCCAGTTGTTCGGTCCACCAATGCAAGTCCGAGAGGAGGACGGAGGGTGGGAACCGACGTGCGTGTTTGTCTGCATCCCCGAACGAGCTCATAAAACGCGACAGTGCTGCCGTATACGGCCGTCCGCGCGTATGTACTTGACAGACATGCTGAAGCGAACCGTGCAGCGTTTGCGCATCTTTGAGCGGAAAGCGACCGCCCGGTGAGTGTAGAAGATCCACGACCCGCTTCAGATACTTCTCCCTCTTCTCCTTAGGTACCGAAACCCGCTTGAGAACGAGATCCCAATCAAAACCGATGTAACGGAAGAACGTCGCAAACTCGGAACGTTTCAATTTGTGCCACGGCACACCAAGTGGCCGTGTTATAGACTCGATTTCTGTGAGTGTAGAAGGAGCGGAAGGAGCGGGATGGGCCGTGGGCGCGGTTTCGGGAGGTTGGGAACAGGAAGGGGAAGGTCCGGGAGGAGGGATGTAAAAGAACAGAAAGTCATCGACCCATTTGTATACGGCGGAAACACCGTTCCGTCTCAAAATTTCGATTATTGCATCTGCGACAATGCCCCATACACCGGAGGCAGTGGCGAGTCCCCAAGGTAGACAATGATCGAGGAAAACCCAGCCTCGATGCTGGAAGCAGATGTAGGCTTTGTGCGCAGCACAAATAGGTACAGTCCGATAAGCCTTGGAAACATCGGCCGTCGCCGCCAAGGACCCCGATGGGAGACTCGAAACCTATCAATAGGTGTGAGAACACATTCAACAAAGAGGCGGCAGCCCCAATGAGCAGCGACGAGTACACCGATGTGTGCAACAACCCCGATGGGCAACCAAAAGCCAATATGCATGAACAACAACCCCGATGGGCAACAAAAAAGGCCGATATGCGCCATGAACGACCCCAATGGGAAGCAACATGAACTTGAAGAAGAAGAATACTCACAAATTCAGCGATCTGTTTGAATGTTCCCCACGAAGTTGGAAAATCATCCGAGTCAATCTCATCATTGACAGAATACGGGAAATCTCCTCCGCTGAAGGACAAGTCACGTATGATCCTATATTCTTCGACAGTCGAGCCACTCTTGTCGACAAGGCCCAACGGTGATACGCGAAACGGTCCTTGTAAGATCGATTCGAGCTCGGCAGGGGTGAAAGGGCCGGAACACCGTCCAGCGATGATCTCCTCGAAAATATATTGGTCGAGAACTTGCGGTTTAAGGTTCACGGAAGTGTGATTGTTAGCAATAATGGTGCGAGGTAAGGGTGCAGGCTCGCCGAAGCGGAAACCGTCCCGTAATCCGTTAGCGAGGGTGGGAAACAATTGGCCCAGCTCGAGATCGTGTATTGTCTGGAGCCAATTGTTGACGATTAATGGTGTATGAATGCGAGCGGACAAAGGAAGGTGGGGGGAGAAATTGAGATGTATTGGTGGATTATTGACGAGGTTGGTGAAGAGGGATATCATGGTCTTGGGATCAAAACGAGCCAGCCGCTGGACCCACAAGTCTAGTGAAGACATATAATCAGCAACGCCTATCCGTCCGAGTGTGGTCCTTAGAACCGCATCCTGCGCAAGCATGCAGCCGAGTGCATTGAGCTCCTGCGGTGCAAGATCCCCTGTTGTAGTGAAAGCAGATGGGTTCGCCTCGTGGGTCCCGTAACTCCCCGTTACTGGCACGCGTGATATGTAATGGCCTGCCGTTGGCTTGGGACGTCGCATTGCAGTTGGAGGCCCAATGTCCGGTCTCACCACAGACCATGCAGGCTTGTGTGGTGGGTGTGTCATTGTTCCGAAAGGAGCCACGACCCCGGCTGCTCCAACCGCTGTCCGGTGTGCCTCGGGGAAATCCACGCAAACCGCGGCCGCGGTGAAAGCCGCCACGACTTGGAGGCGCACCCCTGCCATACGGGTGAAAACCATGACCGGCACCTTCTGGAACGAAGGTAGACGGTGTGGAAGACATATGCGATGCGACCAAAACTTTCAGGTCATGCTCGTTGCAGAGCTGCTGGAGTAAAGTCTCGCGACGAGCCGATGGATCTTCTCCCACAGCTAAGTTCTGCTGTCTCTTGGCGATGCAATACTTGACCAAGGCCGGATGGTAATGGATACGACGGGAGTAAGTTTGAATAAACTCGAAGTGTTTCTTCCATAAGCCTGTACGATCAGACGTGACCTCGTTCACAATTCGGAGGAAGTTCCGAGCAGCCTCGTCGTATTCTGCGATAGAGATAGAAGTTTCTCCTTCGGAAATAAAATCAAACACCTCATTGCTCGCAGTACCGGCTTCAAAGGAAATCTTGCGAGTGGTCTTTGGAGGATGTAAAGCATAGTGTCGCAATCTATCCTCGGTCAGATAGTTGAAAGGTATAAACTGGCGTTCGCTGTATGCCTGGAGGAAAGCAGGGGGGATGGAAGTGGGTAGATTCGACATATCGATGTTCTTGTAAGGGCAACCACGCGGCCCGAGAAGTCAAGGGTCCTGGCGTGGGGAATCCGAAGGTTAATTGACAGGCCGTGCTACTGAGTACAAGTATAGCGCACCTGGCGTGGGGAATCCGAAGAGAAGAACGTCTGAGGATTCCCACGCCCGGAGCCGCCTAAAATACCTACTGACTAGTAGCACGTGCGCGGGGTGATCGGAGCAACCGGAGTGACGCGCATAGGTCCCGTGCGCGGTCACAGGCCACGTGGTATCCGGAACCGGAGTTCCGGCGGGGTCGCGGGAGCGGGCGAGCGGGGGCGGAGGGAGCGACGGGGGGAGCGACGGAGGGAACGGGGACTGGGGCGGAGGTCGGAGCGGAGGCGGGGTCGGGGGCCGGAGCGGAGACCGGAGCCGGAACCGGAACCGGAACCGGAACGGGGGCCGGAGCGGGGGCTCCCCTGACACCATCCCCCCCTTGGAATGCGGCGCCTCGACGCATCGTCCGGACATGGACGTCGGGGTCCCGGAAGGGGAGGGAGTCGAAGGTGGCGGTCGTGATGGCGCGCGGTGCGGCGGGGTACTTCCGGTAGAAATCTGCGACGAGTTCCGGAGCGAAAACGTCGGAGTGTTTAACCCACGAATCATGAGAGGAATTATAACCTTTCCACTGCACGAAATACCAGAGCGAGCCCCACCGGTACTTCGCGTCCACGATCGCCTCGACTTCCCACTCGGGTGGTTCGTCCGGAGCGGCGCCCGGAGCGTCCGGAGCGTCCGGAGCACCGCGGAGGACCGGCGGAGGCTCGTCATAGCCAGTCCGACCCTCGAAGGGGTCGTCCTGAGCCAATTCAAGCTTGACGACCGGAAAGACCGGATGGAGCTGCGAAAGCCGGGGAGGGAGCTCGAGCTTGTACGCGCCCCGCCCGATGACCTGGAGCACCCGGAAGGGCCCCAAGCGGCGGTGCGCGAACTTAGCGGAAGGGCGAGTGGTCTGGATGTCGGAGGCGTCCAGCCAGACCCGGTCGCCTACCTTAATCTCCGGCGCCGGAGTGCGCCGGCGATCGTAGTACCGCTTATACTCCTCCTTAGCCTTGACGAGCGCCGCCCGGGCTTCGGAAACTCCGGAGGCGATCCGGTCGCGGAATTCGTTAACCGCTTCCACCTTCGAGCGCAGCCCGTTCGGCTCGAACCCCATCCGGGGGAGCCGTCCGGTGTCGGTCATGAACGGGACCTGCTGCGTCGACGAGTGGATGTGGTTGTTGTAGGCGAATTCGGCGGCCGGAAGGAGCTCGTCCCAGTCATCCTGCTTGTAGTTAGTGAAAAGCCGGATGAACTGCTCCATCTCCTGGTTAACGCGCTCGGTCTGACCGTCGGTCTGCGGGTGGTACGACGTGGAGGTCGCCGGAGCGACTCCGATGAGGCGCCACAGCTCCCGGGTGAACTCCGCGATGAACTGCGGACCCCGGTCGGAGATGTACTTCTCCGGGGTCCCGTGGAGCTTCCACACGTTCCGGTAGTACAACCGCGCAGCTCCGACGGCGTCCAGGGTCGTGTGGCACTCGTTAAAGTGTGCACGCTTCCCGAGCGCGTCGACGACGACCATCACCGCGTCGTACCCGTGAGCTTCCGGAAGCTCGACGACGAAGTCCACCGAAACCGTGCTCCAGCGCTCTTCCGGAACCTCCGTCGGGTGCAACTCACCGACCGGAAGCTTCCGGAGCGCCTTCGTGCGACAACACAAGTCGCACGTCGCGACATACCGGCCGACGTGTCGGGACAACTGGGGCCACCAGTAGTTCCGGGAGACGAGCTCCAACGTCTTGAAGCGGCCGGCATGCCCCGCCACACGGGTATCGTGGTGCTGCTCCAAGATCCGGCGTCGGAGGTCGTGATCCCGGGGGACCACGATCTTGCCGCGGAAGTAGAGCAGCCCGTCGTCCACACGCCACTCCGCGGACCGGAGCGACCGGGAGCCCCGGACGTTGAGGGCCTCTCGCGCGGCGATAGCGAGGGGGTCCTCGAGGTCCGGACCACGCGCAAGCGCGTCCCGGATGTCCCGGAGCACCGGACGTTCCGGTCCGGTCACCACTACACCTTCGATCGCGCGGACATGGAAGAGCTCCGGAGACAGGAGGGTGACGTCCTGGTTGTCCGGAGCCGCTCCGTGGTCCGGGCGACGCGACAGCGCGTCCGGTCGCCCCATCAGGCGCCCGGGCTTGTGGTGCAGCGTGAAGTCGAACCGGGACAGGTACAGCGACCACCGCGCCTGCCTCCGGTTGAGGTTCTGCGACTTCCGGAAGTACTCCAGGTTCTTGTGATCGGTCCAGATCTCCACCGGATGCTGCGAGCCCTCGAGGAAGTGTCGCCACTCCTCGAGCGCGCGGACGATCGCGAGCATCTCCTTGTCGTGGATCTCGTAGTTGCGCTGGACCGGACTCAAGCTCTTGGAGTAGAACGCTACCGGATGCCACTTCCCGTCCGGACCCTCCTGAGAGAGAACCGCGCCGGAAGCCCGGTCGGAGCTGTCCGCTTCGAGCCGGTACGGCCGGGCCTCGTCCGGAAGGATCAGGACGGGGTCCGTGGTCACCGCGTCCTTCAGCGCCTGGAAAGCGGTGGCCTCCGGTTCGCTCCAACGCCACGCGGTGCCTTTTTTCGACAAGTCGAACAGGGGCCGGGCGATGTCGGAGAAGTCCCGGATGAACCTCCGGTAGAAGTTCGTGAACCCGACGAACTGGAGCACGTCCGTCTTGTTCTCCGGGACCGGCCAAGCGGCGACTCCGGCGACCTTGACCGGATCCATCTCCACGTGGTCGTGAGAGACGATCACCCCGAGATATTCGATCGACGACTTCTCGAACTCACACTTCTCCGGGCGCAAGTAGAGCTTGTGCTCCCGGAGCCGCCGGAGGACCTCCCGGACGATCTCCCGGTGGCGCGTGAGGTCGGAATGGGCGATGAGGATGTCGTCGAGGTATATCATGACGTCCCCGGACAAGATGAGATCTTGGAAGATGTCGTTCATCATTGTCTGGAAGGTCGCGGGGGAGTTGGTCAGGCCGAAGTACATCACCAAGGGCTCGAAGAGTCCCCGGTTAGTCCGGAACGCGGCTTTCCACTCGTCGCCTTCGCGGATCCGGACGTTGTTGAAACCCCACCGGACGTCCAGCTTCGTGAAGTACCGAGCTCCTTTCAATCGATTAATAAGATCGTTGATCAAAGGGAGCGGGTACCGGTTTTTCACGGTCATCGCATTGAGCGCGCGATAGTCCTGGACGAACCGGAGGCCTCCGTCCTTCTTTTTGACGAAGAAGACGGGGGACGCCATCGGGGATTTGGAAGGCCGGATCCGTCCGGTCGCCAATCCCTCCTCGATAAACGCGTCGAGCTCGCGCTGCTCGAGGGGAGAGATCGGGTAGACCTTACAGTTCGCGGGCTTCGAATCCGGGACGAGTTCGATAGCGTGGTCCCATGTCCGGCGCTCCGGTAACGAGTCGAACGACTCCCGGTTGAAGACGTCCTCGAACTCCCGGGCCCATTCCGGAATGGTGTCCGGAGGGGGCGCGGAGTTCCGGGCGAACGCCTCCGCTAACCGCTGTGAAACGGTTCCGGTGGCCCGGATGTCTTCGGAAGGGGTGAACCGGGTATAGAATATCCGGTCCCCTTCCTCGATCTGGTAGTCGTCGTCCTCGGTACCGGAGTCTTCGGAGTCATTCTCCGGAGGCCCCGGAGGGTCTTCGGAGTCATCCTCGTCCTCGTCCGATCGGTCCTCCACGTCTACGACGCAGATCGCCGGAACCGGACCGGAGCGTAGCCGCTTGAGCAACTGCGCGGCGGAGCGAGCCGCACGGCGCTCGGAACGAGCCTCGGTGGTGCACGTAGCGCAACCGGCGGGGCAGCGGCTCATCTTGACCTCCCGGGTTTCCCAGTTGATCTCCGGGTTGTGCTTCCGGAGCCAGGAATACCCGAGGATGAGCTTCTCCTTGCCGAGGCGCGTGACCGCGAGTTGGACGCGCTCGCTGTGGCCCTTGTACGTGAGAACCACGTCCGCGATGTCCCGGATGTAGCCGGCCTCATTGGGGCTGCCGTCTACATTGAAGACCGGGATCGGCTGCGAAAGCCGTCGGACCGGGAACTGATTGGCAGCGACGTACTCCGAGTCGATGAATTCGGAAGTCGCGCCACAGTCCACGAGCCCGTTGGTCGAGAGCTTCGCAGCACTATCGGTGGACGTGAACTCGAGCGGGAGGTGCAGCGAGTTGGGAGCCGGGATTGCCGCGACGGTGTAGCGCTTCGGGAGCCTTCGCTCCCAGGAGGGCTTCCGTGGTGCACGCGGGATTGCCGGGGGGACCGGAGCGGTTCCGGAGTCCGGAGCAACCGGAACCGGAGGGGCCGGAACCGGAGCTACCGGAGCAACCGGAGGAGCGCTCGGGCTGGGGGGTGCGTCTATCGTTTCGGAAGGTGCAAGAGATATATTGTCAGACTCATTACACAGGACGGCGAAACGATTGGGGGACGCGAACGAGGGCGCACTGCTCACTCGTCGCGGAGGGGAAAATCCTCCGGACCAGGAGCAGCCGCGGCAGCGGAATGCTGCGCGGCGGCCTCGGACGACGCAACGCGAGCCAGCAGCTCCTCCAGCAGCTCGCCGTCTAGCTGCCGGATCACCTCATCCAGCACGTCGACCGCGCGGATGTCGACCGGAACGGTGCAGTCCCGGGCGAAGTGGTTCGGGTCGCCGCAGCGGAAGCAACCGCGACGGGGGGCAGCGCGTGCGCGGGTCCGGTCGACGTCCATCGGAACCGGAGCGGAGACCGGGGGCGCTGCGAACCTCGGAGGGGCGGAGGGAGCGGCCGGGACGGAAACCGGGATCATCCGGGCACGGTTCGGGGCGTGCGCGGTCCTTCCGGACGTTCCGGTCGAGCCGATCTTCGAGCGCTGGATCGACTCGTACTGGCGGTACGCCCGGAGACGCCAGCCGGGGTAGTCCTCGAGGTGCGGAGGGTCGCTCGAGCCGGTGATAGCGAGGTTGATCGCCGGGTCGAGTCCGGTCCTGTACTTCGTGACCTTGATGAGCTGGTCTTCGAAGCCGGCGAGGTCGACGAGGTCCTCGAAGTCGTCGGTGTACCGGTAGATGTCCCGGTTGCCCATGTGGTACGCGCGGGACTCGAGCTTGTGCAGGGCGTGGTCCTGCTCGTTCTCCTCGATGAACCGGAGGCGGAACTCCCGCTCGAAGTCCTCCCAGAGAAGGAAGGGGAAGGGCTCCTTGGCGCTCTGGCGTTCGGCCCAGCGCTGCGCCGCATCCTTCGCCATAAAGGACATGGCGAACCGGATGGCCTTGTCTTCGGAGGGATCCCCGTAGGCGTCCCGGAAGCCTTCCGGAACCAACCGGATGTACGTCCGGACCGCGTGCAGGAACGCGCGGCCTTGGGTCCGGTCGCCGTCGAAGACGAACGGGGGGTTCGGTCGGAGGACCGTTTTGTTCGAGGAGGTGGACTCCGGGAATAAGCCTGGACTCGCGGCCGGAGCGGGTGCCGCAGGGGCCGGAGCAGGTGCGGGTTGTAGGTTGGTGACCAGGGCGGTCAAGCGTGCGAGGCTCGCCTCGATAGCGGACATCCGGGCGTCCGCGGTCGGGTCCGGAACCGGAGCTCCGGAAGCTCCGACGGGGGTACTGCCGGGCATGTCGGCGACGATGCGGGGGGAGGAGGGGGCAAGATTCGAATGGGGTGAGGCGGGGGCGCTATCTGAGCTGTCCGAGCCGTCGACGCCGAACTTCGCAATCTTGACCGGTTAATCCCTAGAAGACGTTCTTCTGCTGTAAGGGCAACCACGCGGCCCGAGAAGTCAAGGGTCCTGGCGTGGGGAATCCGAAGGTTAATTGACAGGCCGTGCTACTGAGTACAAGTATAGCGCACCTGGCGTGGGGAATCCGAAGAGAAGAACGTCTGAGGATTCCCACGCCCGGAGCCGCCTAAAATACCTACTGACTAGTAGCACGTGCGCGGGGTGATCGGAGCAACCGGAGTGACGCGCATAGGTCCCGTGCGCGGTCACAGGCCACGTGGTATCCGGAACCGGAGTTCCGGCGGGGTCGCGGGAGCGGGCGAGCGGGGGCGGAGGGAGCGACGGGGGGAGCGACGGAGGGAACGGGGACTGGGGCGGAGGTCGGAGCGGAGGCGGGGTCGGGGGCCGGAGCGGAGACCGGAGCCGGAACCGGAACCGGAACCGGAACGGGGGCCGGAGCGGGGGCTCCCCTGACAGTTCTTGTCGATCGGAGGCAATTTGCGAAGAGCCTTGGTGGAAAAGGGATCTAGAGTCGAAGTCGTGGTGGTATTAGCAGCATTTGAAGATGCCTGGTGCGCTTGTAGGGCCGCTGTAGTTGCCGCTGTCACCGCTGTAAGAAATAGCGGGTTCGCTAGAATTTGGGAAATATCCAGAGGGCGGGTGAGGGTAATCCTTGGGCCATTGCCAGTGTTATTACCCCCAGGGCCTGAACCTCCGGCGGGTGCATTATTCGAACCGCTGGTATTTGGGGTGCCAGCATTGTTCGAAGCCTGAGTGTTAGTAACCCCTGTCCCGGGAAGAGTGCCGGTTCCGGGTACACCAGGATTGGTTCCACCAGGAGTTGTCATTGTGAATGTCAGAAGGAAAGCGGCGAAAAGAGTCGAGAGAACAAGGATGAAGATAGTGTAGAGCGCGACAGCTCGTGTAGAGGACAAAGGATGAACTACGCCGACCAGCCCCTATGCTTAGCAAGCCCACGTTCTCGCTAGTCTCGTGCCTCAACTGGCGAGAACTCTACTCTTTCCAGCGTTCTCCGTCGAAATCAAGCAAGCGCTTTCCACTCGCATCTCTGTTCGTTACCCCGTTCTCGCTGTCACCCTCACCCCTCGACTTTCCGTTTTTCTCTCCGTCTCTCCAGACGGAAGCATTCCTCGAGCCGGCTCTTTTTACGTTACTTGTGATAGGCACGATCTTCTGCAGCAACCGCGAGCCCGCGACAAACAGACTTGACCACTCTCAATTCACCGGCTTACCTCTGGGTCTTTGCTGCCATTTCCGGCATCGTTCAACAGCAGAACTATCCAGAACCCCATTCCATGACGCAATCTCCACATGGCAGGGAAGAGACCCTCTATTCTGTGGCCTGATCTTTGCAGACACCTCTGTACAAGGTCCCTGAATTGTTACCTGGCCTGACCCTCATGCGTCTCCAGAACTGGCCAGTGTTTGCCGGCAACATTCTGCGGCGACTCCTCAACTCTGCAGCATCTCTGCGATATGTCTTCTGGAAGACTGGAAGCCGCAGAATTCATTGTCTCTTCCCCGCATCGAAAACTGGTCATCAGAAGAACGTACTGCGGAATGTTTGTGCCGAATCAGGCAAATGTTCTTTCGTAAGATACGGAGCGGCCAAGTCGAACTACAGCCGAAATATATAGAAACGATCGATCCATCATCAATGAAGGACCCGTCGGCTTCCCGTGCGCAGTCTTGCGCGACGAACGCGGCTCGAGCCTCGTAGGCTGTCGTGTGGTATAAACAGACCAGACGCCCCAGGGTCTCAAACGCCGAGGCATATCAGATTATTGAGACTGGAAAGATTATATCAATGCGCCAACAGTTTTGCTTGTCTCGGTGTTGCGTTTTCAACTCGGAGGACGCGCTAATTTAGTTTGACGCGCCGTGCACGTGGCATGACACGGCGCGTACCCGGTCACGAGCCAGTGAGCGATGGTTCGACATTGGTTCAATGGTTGGGCGCTGTTGAGCGTGTGCTGGATGCTATATGGCTCGACATTATAATAATATTTGCGAGATTCTGAAGCTAAGCCGACCACCGTACGCGTGACATTTGGATCTGATTTTAAATATTCAAATTGTCAGACGGAACAGATAAGCTGGTCAGTGTTGTGGGCTGTTTATCAAAGCATTCCGCTATCGAACTCGACCCATATCCAAGTCGCTGCTGCTTTGCTGACGCCACGACGCCCGACGTCCTGCGCGGTCCGCCCGACTGACATCCTTGCCATCCCGCTGGTGCTGCGCTCGCTTCGAGGGTCCTCTTTGTCCTCATGTCAGGCCCTTCTTACCGCCTCGAGACACCGCGTGCCCGTCCGCCGCCCCTACTTGTCGACCGCTCATCGTACAATGGCTCAATCACTGGCAGCAGCCAAAACAACTCGGAACCTCTCCTTTACAATCTTCCTACCGCTCATTCCATGTCCCCGCCCACAAGTCCGAGGTCGCGGACAAGTCCCAGATCTCCAACTTCAAGATTGACGTCCCCCACCTCCCCCACATTTGGCCGCTCTCGTACCCCGGTGAATGGACGGCCGACGCCGTCTCCTGGTGGCCGAAATCGGTCAACCACGCCGGTGGGCGTCGCCCCGAGCGAGCTTGACCAATTTGCCGAGTACTGCCGGGCGTGGTACGCAACCAACTGCTTCCTCGATACACCTCTCATTATGCTACAGGTACTTTGAGCAAGACGACAACGCCGGTCGTCTGATGACGCAAACATTGGCGACGACAACGTCCTCTCAGCGCGCACCGTACTCGCGGCTGCAAGCCTCCATCCGATCCGCATATCACCGGTCGGTGAACGCACGCCGGACTGCGGAATTTCGAGCGCACCTAAGTGCCACGCAGCCGGGGGGCTCGTTGATGGCGCATGCAAGGGCGGATCCGCACGGGAACGTGGCGCGCAAGGGTACGTGGCGCGGATCATGTAATACTGCCCTCTGATTCCGTCGCAGAGCGGTACGAGCGGTTCGAGCGATTTATCCGAACTTGGTGCACGATGGGGATGCCCGGGCCGCAGCCTTTCTTTCAGTCACGTACGTGCGCTTAAAAGGATAATTTCGAGCTTAAGGGTTTATTGTATGCAGTGTGGGCCATCATGCGACTGCAGATAGTGCCGGAGGGTCTCGGCGGGGCAGGCCGAAACAAGATCCAGTGGGAATTCGACGACGCCGTGCTGCGGGAGACCGGGTAAGTCGCGTTTCGAGGGTTGTCAGCGGCATGACCAAGCCCATTGCAGCGGGAAAGATTTTATGATCGAGTCCATCGACTGCCTAAAGGGCGTCCTTGCTTTTGAAGAGGCAATTTCGGACAAGCGCGCGTCCGGCGTCGCCAAATATCCTGCCGTTGATCCCGCCCATGCCCGCTCTAAGTCTCAGCCCCTCACCACAACATCGAAGACGGTGCAGCCGAAACGCGCCCGTGCCCCCAGCGACCCGTTTCTGGACACCCCCGCTCCCTCCGCTTCCACGCCCCCGGCCCCGCCCACCAACGCCGCATTCTACGTTGATGACCCGCAAAACTCCTTTGACGAATGCGAAGAAGAGATGCGGATATGGACCACACCAGACCTCCCCAACCCCGAGTTCATCGACCTTTTGAGGGTTTTTCCAACATTCATTACAAGACGTGCCCTCCCCCGCTTTCCTGTCGCACCCGTCCCGAAAGACGTCGAGGAGGGCTTCGATGTCGCTGAGGAGGGCAAGGTCCTGCGCTTCGGCACAGGCACCATGTGGGTTAGCTCACTCGCCCGCGGCGACGGGTGGGAGGGCGGCTGGTGGACGCGTTTCTGTCTGTGGTGGAAACAGGTGTTCTGCTAGACATGTGATCGCGTCTTTTCCGCCACCGAACATTGATCGTTGTATTCGCCTCACAGGCTGACATTGACAATCCTTGTATATGTCCCTTGGACACAGCCGGTTTGAATACACCATGTGCCAGTTCATACCATACTCACTCACACATCTATCCATCTACACATCCATCCATCGCCATCTCAGTGTATGCTAATTATCCTGGCTGATACACCACTCTGCCCAGATGAAGCATTTTGTGAAAGTGCCTGAACTTTTATCACACTATTCTAGGTCGGCACAATCTATTCTGGATCAATTGCGTCTTTTCTGCGCGGTCGTTCCCATTGGCGGTACCAGGCAAAATTAGGGTTTCTTCAACGTGGGTCCCCGCATCTCACGCCTAGAACGCCTTGGCCGTGGGTAACATCTTCCCGTTCAATGCCGCCGCCTTGTTTCCAACAATGATACGGCAGGTCGAAAGCCTCTGATGATCGACACTTGGCCCGAGCTCGTTCTGTTTTTGCGCTCTCTTCTGGCGTGGATGACTGGTGGAACCCGGTCCTTGGAGGATTTGGGTTGTGTATTTTGTGCCAAATTGGCCAATTCGGCTGTAGCAGCTCACTAACTCGCGCGCTGTGCGAGGAGAGCAGTTCCGCTGTGCTGGGTGACTGCGCCGTATAATCCGCTTTGACCATCGCCCACGGTGACCATTGCGGGATACAAACCATGCCTATGGCAACACCGGAGAAAGTATGCTCCATGGCAACTTGTCGGCGTTCCTACAAATATCCTCGTCGCGTATCTGCGGAATTTTTCTTTCTTGATCTTCTCAGTTCTGAGTTCCTGTGATGTATGCATGCGCGTGACAAAACGGGTTTCCGGGTTCCGTGCCACCTCTTGTGGGCCCACTGTAGATGGATCTCGAGCCACGCGAAACCGGGGATTTTCCCGTTCGCTTCCCCACCACTGCAGGTCGACACGCTATAACGCACATGACCGCGCAACCTTTTAGGGCCATTTTTACCATCTCCGCCGCTCGTGCCGTTCTGAAGCGCCGCCGATGCGCGCCATTTCGTTCTCCAAAGGCTCTATACCGACTTCTCGTGTGCGCCTCGGATTTGGACAACCTAATGCTGGAAGAGATCCAACTATAATGCACCCAGAATCTACGCGAGGGCTCCGCCTGGTCGTGGGTAGATTCCTTTCCTTTCCGAGCCGGGAGACGACTTGCTTGAATTATGCTTCTCGGTAGAGTGAGCCGAGACGCGACGGGCCGCACAGACAGGTACGCGCTCTGCAAATTGCCAGCGATACGCTTGGCGATAGTTAGTTGCACGCCGGGAAACTGTTTCACAAAACGGATGGGTATGTACTACGGGCCCTTTGGGATCAGATCCTTCGGCGGCGTGTTCCCACCTGACCGGGCTCGAGAGTCGGATTTATTTTCGAACAACTCCAAGACCCCGCTGCATTTTGTACTGTCGATCCTCCCAGGGTGCATGTGAACAACCTGCCGCTTGCGGCGCATTTACTTTCTAGCTTCTAAGCCACATGGGATAGCCTGGGATAGCCAGGGGCCTGTGCTGGCCTGTGAATGCATCGCTTGTTGACTCGCTAAGATTTGATCACTGAAATCTCCGAGGCGCGAGAAATCAACGGGTTCATTTTTGACCAGCTTGACAGATCTTGACAGATCTTGACGCTGTTCGAATTCGATAGCCGCGATCGGGATGCTAGCTGATGATAGGGCAGCGGCCGGCCAAGGCGGTCAAGATCTCCAAGAAACTCAACAACTCAACCATTGCCTGGCTGTGGTTGGCTGCTTGTGGCTTTTATCATTGGGCAGCAAGTTGGGTTCTGGGCGTGGCAAGAATCAACGCACGCCCTGGTGTCATTGGCCAAGGATAGCGATCGTAGCGAACTTCAACTAGGAACAGAACGGCATTTCCGATGCAAGAGCGGAAGTAGAGCGGGGATCGGCGGTTTGCGAATATGGCAAAGGATTCTTCAAAGTATAGCAATACATCGTATACATCCAGCACTAGGCCAGCTCCAGTTCTTCGTTGCGGGCTTTGAGTCTGGGACACATCATTAGAACATCCTTAACAATTTCAAAGCAGAAATACGGAGCGGCGCACCGGCCAATCTCCTTATGCATAAGCTCAATCTTACGAGCCTTTGCATCATTGCTCTTCTCCGCCGCGCCGAGTCGGCGCTCGAGCTGGCCTATGTACGCGCTGATGCGAGACGCAGAGTCCATGACATATTCGGCAGCGGACAGACCCTCCAAATCCGCGGAGGGAGGCGCCACCATCGTCGGCCCGCGTGGCTCAGAACTCCCGGACCCAGTATCGCTCCCCGTCGGAGAGCAGAACACGTCCAGGTCCGCGTCCAATCGTGAGTCCTGACAACAAGTATACAATTATGCTCGGCGAATGGGACAGGGGTAGAGCAGCACGCACTAAACTGGAAGAAGTATCAAGACCATAAGGGTCCCGGTCTTTGCCCTTCCCTTTGCTGGTCCGACTTGTGTCCTCTGATTGCGTGTAGGCCCCGTGGAAAGGCGAGGGCCAGTGGTGTTCCGTAGGCTCCGTCCTGGAAGCGGGGGTCACTGGGCGGTGTGTTGTCGAAGGAGAACTCCAGCTGGGCAAGGTTCTGGATGCTTGGGAGCCGTCGACGCGGCGCGAGGACGACGGGGAGGGTGTGGATGGGGGTCCAGAAGCACCGTCCCCAGCAGAAAGCCCCTGCGCGCGTCGTATGGCGTCCAGGCGCGCCTGAGACCCCGGCGTACGGGGTGAGGATGCTGGGGCCGAAGATGGGGCGTTAGGTCGCTTGCGGGCTGGAGTGAGTTCGTGTTCCGCTGTGGACGCAGGTCGCTTGCGAGGGGTGGTTGGGGTGGACTGCGATGCGCCTTGTGAGGATGAAGGGGTCGCCAGGTCAAGTTGGTCCTCCCATTCTAGAGGTTTCCGGTCGGCGTTCTCCACGCAAAGGGTAGTATCTGGACACACTAAAAAACTTGCACTCATTCCCATCTTCATCTCGAACTTTGCAGGAATAGAAGGCGCTGGCAGAGGGCACTGTGAGTGGCGCGTTTCTGGATAGCTGGATGAACCCCACCGGCCAGGATTTTTGTCGGTATGGCTGACCTGTCGACTGATTACTTGGTCGGTGTGCTGGTAGCATTTGACTTGACCGTTCTGCACAGGCGATATGGCATGAACCGCTTGAACCTTGGACATCGCTGTGGGCCGATAGCGCACTGGAGATATCAGTGGCTGTGCAAGCTTTGGCTGATTGCCTGGTTCAAGGCAACCTCCCGGGGCCTAGGCGCCTCCATCCAAATCCGCCTCGAATCGCCAAAATCCGCAGATACGCCTCTGCGTAGTTCATACGCTTCTGCACCATTCTTGCTCTGGGTGGGCTTTTGAACTTGTTCGCCCCATAATTCACTACAGCGTCTCTGTCTGTACAACCTGGCTGCCGTGAAGTGATTACGGTCCAAATTCTCCAGCTCAAGCCTGCACTACATAGTCCGCAAAAGTTGCTGGCTCTTCTGCTTGTACTCCGCGCGTTGCTTCCGTGCGCACGCTTCCTCCAGACGGCCTCAGACGCCGCCTCAGTTAACGGAGCACGGTCACGGTCTGATACGATGGTTGGATAGCCTTCAAGAACCGGAGACATCGCGAATTGAACTAACCTTATGGTGCTTTTCTTTCAATGACTCGCACAACATCTCCGTTCGCTGTTAGCTGTTTGAAGGTACACGCAGGACTACACCTCCTCAGCGAACCTGGCTTCAATCCCGCTTTCTGGGGACTCCCTTTGGCGTCGTTATTCAATATTTTGTTCCAGTTCTGCACCAAGATCATTTTGGGGCATCCGATTCGGTCTGTTGTCGCCGTTGCTCGGTTCTAAGGTATACGTCAGCCACAGGCAACTGACGTTCCAAATAAGGACAAAAGATGGAAACAAATGCACTAGATATTTACCAGGCAGAATGAGCCTTATCTGCTCCTACAATCTGTAGGTATGCATGTTCCACTTGGTTCGGGCACCCAAGGAATGTCATATCTGTATCGAAAAAAATGTAGAAGCAGTTCTCAGTTGACATGGGCCAACATCATTGACACTCGTTAGTGATGGCAACCTCGTATGGCTATCTCCTCACTCAATTCTTGCTTTGGGGCAAAGAACTCGCATTTGGTACTACATGTGACCTTTCTCTACAGATTGTAGGAACGGATAAGGCTGACTTTGTGTGCCAAATATCTGGCACATTTGTTTCCATCTTTTGTCCTTATTTGGAACGTCAGTTGCCTGTGGCTGACGTATACCTTATGAATACAAGCGACCATTAACGAGTTTTTTCTGCTATAAATAAATAAATGCGCGGCCACGGACAGGCACGACAACAAATGAGGCTGCGGATTCTCGGGAAGAGCGAGTTATTTCAAACCCAGTTCTGCAGCCAAGTGCTAAGCGCATCGATGGCAGCGTCAGATACGCAGGGTTAACAGACTGGGCCTGAGCAGGGACTCGCCAACCATCTTCCGCCATTGACAACCAGTCAAGACGGAGGACCAACGGAGGACTAAAAAACTGACCATTCACCCAGCCAAGAAAGATATATATCGGATGTGGTGATGCGGAAGGTCAGATGGAGGAGTCCGAAGCAGCCCGAAACGCGCCGCGAATTTGATGAAGGGGCGGTGTGACAGCAGAAACACGCGGCGGACGCACGGAGTGAGGAGGCGAGTTGCGGGTGGGCAGCGTGTTTGCAGCATCGATTAGAGGTTGTGACTCGCCCGTGATTGTATCAACACGACCGGGCATGGACCAGGAGAAAATCGCGGTGCGGACACGGTATTTTGCGGGGAACGACGCGTCGCAGCCGGGTATTGTGGTGCAAATTACGGCGCTGCGTGGGTCGTACATGATCTGGGCGGGGACAAGTGCGAACGGAGAACAAGGGGAAGTCTCAGTGAGTGAGGGGCATCTTGCTCGAGACTGGGCGTGCGCGATGCCGCCTGGACAGGTACGTGGACCGTGATAGTCATATAGGGATGCTGACTGGCACAGAACGGGGAAAGCACTGGGACCCTCGTTGTTCAGATCGACGACGAGAGATGCCGCGTTATCGATGGCGTGTCGACTTTGTAGGCATTCTTATTGAAGAGTTCTGGCTGCTCATCTCCTTGTCAGCCAAGCGCCTGAATGCGCAGGTATTCGTATCGTTGGACGTGGAGAGCAGACTGGAGATGTTGGCAGAAAAGCGGATCGTGGAAAGTTTGAAGGAATCGTAGTTTTTTAAGCCATGTCTTGTAGACCTCTCAAGTCTGTAAGTTGTCTGGGATGGCTCCTCAGCTGAGTAGCCTGTTGGGTGCTTGAAGACTTGGGAATACGAACGCTGCGGATGTGTGTGTTTGGTAAGAGACAGTATTTGGATTCCAGTCATGGACAACGACTTCGATCTGCCGCGGTGGTCGTCGCAGGTCGACCCGCACACCTCGCCGCTGTCCTCCACCCAGACCGCTGCCCAGGCCGCGTACTACGCGCCCCGCATCCAGGAGCACTCGCGCGAGCACAACATCGCACGCTCCGCCAGCCTGGGCGGCCCATCTGCCTCCGCTCGTCGTCGCCACCACAATCAGGACGAGCTCGAGGGGCCTTTCTATCCCCAGTACGCCCCTCACGAATCATACGGTGACATGTACTATTCCGCGAAGCGCACCGAGGCGCCTCGCTCCCCCCTCCGCACCCCAAGTTCGCTCCTCGACCCTTACGCCCACCAGCAGGCCCAGTACTCCCCGACCACTCCTCAGTACCCCTACGGCCCACCCCCAGATCCTCGTGCTTACCCGAACACCCATGCACGATCCCTGTCGAAACAGGATAACCCCGCCCCCTACACCCCCAATTATCCTCCCGCGCAGCCGTACTTGGACACTCCAGGACGACAAGGCGCCGTCTCAAACCCCTCTACTCCGTTGTCGTACCTGCACCCCACCCAGACGCCCCCCGGATACTATCCTCAGGAAAACCCAATGGCGGTAGACCCTCCCCAGAAGCGTCGCGCGTCCGGCTTCCGCCGCGTGCGCACCGCCCATGACCTCCATCCCCGCCTCGACGTCTCCATACAGGGCCGACGCATGGGCGGCGATGGCGCGTATCTCTCGGTGAGTCGCCCGATGTAGCGATGTATACCCGAGCTTATGACCCGTAGCCGCTCCGCCAACTCACGACGAATCTCCTGGACACCTACCACATCTGCAACCCCCAGTTCCGTTATGAGTCGGCGCACAACCCCCGCCGCGTTTTGACAAAGCCGAGCAAGCCAGCGCACAACGAGGGATACGATAACGATGACTACGACTATATCCTCTACGTCAACGACTGGCTCGGCGCCGAGGACGGCCACAAGTGCGTCCCGTGCCTCTCTTCCCGACGTGCCTCATTGTTATAGGTACCTCATCCTCGACATTCTCGGCCAGGGCACCTTTGGCCAGGTCGTAAAGTGTCAAAACATGAAGACCCACGAGATTGTCGCTGTCAAAGTCGTCAAGAACAAGCCCGCATACTTCAACCAGAGCATGATGGAGGTCACGATTCTCGAGATGGTGAGCATATAATCAATTGCTCGAATCAGTTATTCTCTTTTCTAAGAAATGGACTGCAGCTCAATAAAAACTCGGACCCTCAAGATCAGCACCATATCTTGCGGTTGCGCGACTCGTTCATCCACAAATCACATCTCTGCCTCGTCTTTGAGCTGCTCAGCTCCAATCTTTACGAGCTCATCAAACAGAATCAGTTCCAGGGCTTGTCCACGCAGCTCGTCAAGGTCTTCATGGCCCAGCTCCTCGATGCGATGACTGTCCTCAAAGATGCGCGCCTCATTCATTGCGATCTCAAGCCCGAGAACATCCTCCTAAAGTCCCTGCAGTCGCCCCAGATCAAGGTCATTGACTTCGGTTCGGCATGCCACGAGCGCCAGACCGTGTACACGTACATCCAGTCGCGCTTCTATCGCAGTCCCGAGGTGCTACTCGGCATGTCGTACACTGCGAGCATCGACATGTGGAGTCTCGGTTGCATCGCCGTCGAGCTGTTTCTTGGCCTGCCTCTCTTCCCTGGAACGAGCGAGTACAACCAGCTGACGCGCATCATCGAGATGCTCGGGATCCCGCCACAGAGCATGCTTAACACGGGCAAGCAGACAAACCAGTTCTTCGACACGTACGATGTGTACAATCCCCATACGAATCAGAACGAGAAGAAGTACCGGCTAAAGAGCCTCGAGCAGGTGAGGCTATACCGTCTGATATGGACCGATTTTTGACGTTACTGTGCGCTAGTACTCGCGCGAGCACAACACGAACGAACAGCCGGGGAAGCAATACTTTAAGGCGACGTCGCTACCAGAGATTATCAACACTGCACCAATGCCGCAGAGCAAGGCTGCCCGCCAGGTGCATGAGGTCGAGAAGGGTGAGTCGTGCTCGTAGTTTGTTGCTAACAATGCTGAGTGCTTGCTAGAGCTCAACAATCGCGCGTCGTTCATCGACTTTTGCCAGGGATTGCTCGACCTTAATCCCGTAACGCGGTGGACGCCGCAGCAAGCGCGCTTACACCCTTTCATCACAGGCGAAAAGTTCACGAAGCCGTTTGTCGTGCGTCGTCTCTGCGGTGCCGTCTTGCCTTGGCTCACCTTGAGCCCTAGCCCGCCGGTTTAACGGGCACGCAGTCACCCGCGACCACGTCAGTAGACCCGAAGCGGCCATACGGGGGTCTAGTGCCATCACAACCAAAGGGCACGCGAGCATACCAAGACGCTGCGAGTTATAATCAGCATCTTGCGCATCATCAGGTGTACACCGCCCAGGCGCAGGCGCAAAGCGCAAATACGCTCAGAAATCCATATATCACACCACAGAACTCTCAGCAGCAGCATCAGCAATCACAGCAACCGCCCCCTCAACCTCAACCCCCGACGGTGTACCCCACACCGCCGGACAGCGCGTACTCACAGCAGCAGCAGCAGCAGCAGCAATACCCGTCCGCCGCCCACCGGACGCTTTCGCACCAGAGCTCCGCCGGACAGCTCGGCGGGAGCAGCTCTTACACATCCCCACCCCAGTCCAGCGCAGCGTCAGCGACGCTGAGCCCACCCGGCTCTGCGGCCAGCTCGCATCTGGTACCTACTAACTCATACTATCCGAACGCGCGCGCCCGGGCTAATACGATCAACCAGATGGATCCAGTGCCGCCGGCGCTCGCGCGCCTGCAGCACATGAATCAGGACGTGATCGCGGGGCGGAACGCACTGACACCCGTGCTAAACCGAGACGACGCGATGCGCGAGTGGGAACGGCGACAAGCCGGGAAGCCGACCGCAGCGCAGCCATATCCGCAGCTTGAGTACCTGCAGCAGCAGGCGGAGATGGCGGCAGCGGCGGGGACCACCAATTGGGCAAGGTATCAACCGCCGCCGTCAAAGCTCGCGCACGCGTACCATCCGCCGACACTCTTGGCCGATGATCGCGATGAGGCTAGCGTACGACGCGACGTCGTTATGTCGAATGTGCGTTCGGCGGCAGGGCGAAGCGACGGAAGTGGATACGGAGGTTCCGCGGCAGCAAGCGTGATCTCCAGTCCCGCTCAGGCGTACACGAGCAGTACCACGACTTCTGGGAACCGTTACGCCGCAACATACACGCAGCCGCCGCTGCCGTCATCACAACCACCGCAACAACAGTTCGATGGGCGGGCAGAGATTGGCGGCCTGTTTGTACCGATGCAACCGGACCAATATCAGTCGTACAACTCAGCGTCAGCCGGCTCCAGTGCCGGCGCGCGCCACGTCGCGCCACCTGCGCAGACGTTACCCCCGTCGTTTTATGGCCCAGGGGTTGTCCCATCAAATCCGCCAGCAGGGCGCAATCCATTCTCCGTCCCGGATCCAGCATCGCAACAGATGAGCACAGGGCCCAAGGACACACGGCGAGGCAGCAATGGGATGGACGCTTGGCCAAGATAATCGCCGTTCTGTATTTTTTTTTCCCATCAATTTCTCCTCCCATCTTGTTGCGTTGAAAATACACATCATCAAGTAGTGGTACCAGATTTTCAATTGTGCTCACCTTCTTTTCTCTCCATTATCTCTTCGTTTACATCTCGCCTCGTCTCACCCTCCTCATGCAAGTGCTCCGCTCTCCTGCAATCTTTTGTGAGCCAGACTCGCGCTTACATACTATTATCCTGACGTGGGCTAGCACCGTATATGTTACGCCCGTGTGCCCGTGTTTAAACGCTGCGGTTGCAGCTGGGCCGCAATGTATTCTCCATGGGTCGGCCTTGGGTCGGCCTATGGCTCGCAATCCATTGACGATGTCATGCCTCTTGACCACGATCACGTGGCCTCATCACGCTGCTGTCGCGTGAACGCGTGCATGAAAGAATCAAATGTGCTCACTTTAGGAAGCCGTGGCTGCCCTTGGGAGTTTGGGGAATTCTTCCGACATTTGCGAGGCACACTTCTTGGACTCTCAAGCCGGTCGTGGATCCGCGCACTACTTATATACTTTTGGCTGGGTTTGGCAAGTGCTCTGGCAGTACTACTAGTAAACTGACTCTTTCTGAGTCTTTCAATCACGATTCGAGTATCTCCGTCATTAACACACCATAATGAATACCTACACTCCAATCCAAATTAAAGGCATGAGTAAATCTAGTATTGTGGACGGACTTGCATGTACCCCGCTTCATAAACCACCTCATCTTGCCCTCTAAGCTCTGCAGCTGCGTGCAGTGAACTAATCATATGGATACTTCCACTCCATGCAGAGAGGACAAGAACAGGATAAGTGATAACTATCTACTTCCCCGCTTCAGGACAGTTTATTTTTTAAACGCGACCCCGGCAGCATCGGGCCGAGGCTCGCACTGCCACATACATCCAACAAGCCTATCATCAAGCACCTAACACGCACCCGGCCGCGAGTTGAACACGAGTTGAGATGTCGGGCTCTCGCGGAGATTCACAACCCGCATATAGTCGACGACGGTCGAACACCGCGCAGTCTATGATGCGTCCCATGCCCTCTGCGCCTCCGCTCAACGTCGGTGACTCTCGAGTACTCAATTCTTGGGTGCACGATCTAAAGGAATCTACGACGGTCATTTTCAATCAATCGTGGTGGCCCGGTGTCTGCGAGGGCGATATGTTGAGCGTCGCCAGCTACAGTGGTGCAGAGGCTTTTGTATTCATTGTATCTCACGACGAGGGTTGTCCCAAACCGCAACTGCAGGTGCAGCTGACGAAGTCGCCGTCTTTGGTGTTTTCTGCTGAATACTTGGGCAGATTTCGATTCCTAAGCCTGTCGCGGACGCCTTCAAGCTGAAGAATAATAATGATGTCGTTGTCACCAAAGTACGCTGGCGCCGAGTGTTTTCTTTGTTTGAAACTTACCCATGTGCGTCTGAGGTGGACCCTGCTAACTACTCTGCCGACTACGTAGAGTTTACATTTCAAGACCAATACCTGGGCCGGAATGACATGTGGAGACTTGCTACGTCTTTGGTCAGCCAATGCGTTTACGCTGATCAAGACGTTGCGTTCGTCGGCGGTATCGCCGCCAAGATACAGACAATATATGTGGGCGGAAAAAAGGTGTGGGACCCCGAAGTTCTATGTTGAAGTACTATTTGACTCACCCTCTAGGTCTCTGCGGCCTGTATGACCACTGCCACTAAAACGATATATCGCTCGCTTTCGGCCAAAGTCACGATATTCATACAAGTCTGCCGGGAATTGTGGGAGTTCGCAGGGGATGGTGAGCGCTACAACGAAAAGATCGTGCATTCTTTCCTTCCTGCGCTTTTTGCCAAATGGCGTGAAGCAAACACGAACCACACTGTCACCATCGTTCTCATCTCCCGCGTATATTACGATGCGTCCGAGATCGACTATGCCGCAGGGCCCCTACGCCGTGATGAACGCGGATATTGGTACAAGGACTTTTACAAGGTCATCACGGATCTCGAAGTCATCTACGAATGGAAACCCACCCTTGTCAGCCTCAAAGACTCGTTCTGGGACTTTCAGCGCGACATACTGCTAACTCACCACTACCACCGTGCATCTCAAGATGGTGGCGCTGGGGCGGAGCAGGTACGGCTTGTTGGCCGTTTGTCATTTGCGCATGACGGGCCGATCCTCGAGGCGCTGAACCTCGGCCTCAATCCGACCGAGACGCACTACATCGACCGCTCCTTGTCCCTCACCGGTGCGGCCACGATCGTCATCACACCGGGCACGGGTTATTATCGGGTCTCTAAGCAACTCCTGCGCCTAACCACGACGCGTATGCTTGATCAAGGATTTGGGCTTGATCTCGTCTGCCTTGCCAAGCACCCGCTACATCAGAGCCCGATATTCAGCTTCAGTGGACCCGAGCCTTCAGTTGATAGAAGTAAAGATGGAGCGGCAGCAGCGCGTGCACTGGACCCACTGTGGGGGGGAGACGATGAACCAGTTGGAAACGCGGAGAATATGCGTACTTTTTGGTGGGAACCTTTCTGGGTTTTCGTCTCGTTTTGGGATAAACAAATGGATCTTCCTTTTCGCGAGGATCGGTATGTGTTCTACCTGCACTGTCAAAGATCACACTGACGAGATGAATATCAGCTTCATCGCACGAGCCAAAATGCATGAAATCCAGATGCTAGGCTTGCTTGAGCATGACGTTGTTTCGAGCATCGAGGTCCCATTCCTGACGCCGAGCTCCGACTCGTCCATCAGCCCCCTATGGGATGGAGAGACCGCCTCACCACAAAAGGCTGAGGCTGACCAGTTTGATTTAGACATCTTTGCCCTAAGGCCCGAGTCAAAGTCGAATACCTCACGCGAATCTTGGTGCTCACCAGCCTCTGCATCCGCCCAGCGTACAGCTGAGAAACGAGCATCTCAGCGCAGCTCGCGCATGGCAGGGAGAATCGTTGAGGAAAGTCCGCGTCAGATACACCGTGATTTGCCGGCGGAGAATCCTTCAGAGGAAAGCATCCTTGGCCCGTCTTTAACGAGTCTCAGCACTTCCCCTTCGCAGTCGTCGATCCATTCTGTACACTCTAGTAAGTCATCGGCATCCAAGAGGGAGCGAGGGGACCACGCTTCATCACGAAGTTCTGTGGCCTCCAAGCTCACGCCCTCGTGGCTTTTCAATCCATTCAGAAGTACTCCGAGCGAGCCACAGACGAACCCTGTATCGGCTTCTGCCTCTTCCAGCCCTGGGTCTGGCTCATCAACGCCCGCCACAGCTCCGCGCACGCTTGTCGCGTCCAAACCCACCTTTGCGCAAAGTTCAAGAGCACCTATGCCGATCAAAGGCGTAGGTTTGCCCAACCATCGGTCTACTACAGGTCGCACCGTCGAGGACGATGGCCTTGTACCACAGCGGGCGTCGTTCATCCGCCGCTCCCCAATAAATACCCCGCCGCGTGACGAGGCTACTTTCGGGAAGCGTCGCAGTGCGATACTCGTTCCCCCTTTATCATCATCGTTTCCTGGACCTTCTTCCAACCCCTCACGTCTAGACTCATCGATATCGTACACGCAGTCGTCGTTGGCCCGGCGGTGGGAGCACATCTTCCCGCAACCCATCTACAAGCACGACATGAAATGGCCATCGATCGTGACCCCGGCATGCCTGCCGCTCACAATCGAACATTTCCCCACAGCGGCGGAGCTGGAGTCATCCTTTGACGTGTTTTCGTATGACTTTGTTCTCGATCCTGGAGAAATGCATTCGTTTATGGTGAAACCACCACACCGGCGGAGCAGCGACGAGGCCATGCGCCGCGAGTGGGCGCTGGTGGTGATGCGCGGGATGGCTGCCGTGCGCCTTGCGCAAGGCTTCCAGTTTGTGCTGAATGTCCCCCACAAGGCCGGCGCACCTGAGGAGCGGATTCCGTCCCGGCGCGGGAAAACACACTTGCCCGATGAGTATCTCCCGCTGAAGCCCCGTGGAGCGGCTGAAGTGTTGCGATCGACGGCGGATCCGGTATATCTCAGCATGAGCAATGAGATTCACCGTATCTCCTATGCCGACGAGGCCATTCAGGTCCGGCGTTACGTTCGCCGCATGCCTGCAACGCGCCCGTTCTCATACGAGTGTTTGATCTGGCCGAAACTCGGGGGAGGATACACGGAGCAGTCAACTGTATTTACTTCACATGGGCTGGAAAACTACGGGTGGAACAGGTTCGTTCGCTTAGTGCGACACAGGCTTTTGACCGCTGACACACATTCCAGTTTGGATATGCTTGTTGCCGGGTACGAGCATCAATTCAACGAATCCCTTCGGTACTGGCGTACCCGCTTCGTGGTCATCCCTACCGCCGAGCCCCCATCCTCAAACATCGGGCCTTCCGGCGAAAAGCTCAACGACGAGGAGACGCGGATTCTTGGGATCGAGAAGCTCGCAGAACAGTTCACTAAATTGCGTTGGCGATTGCCGGACGAAAAATGCACTTCACCTCCCGTGCGCTTCTTATGGACGACTCTCAATCCGGCGGTCTCGGTTTTGGACGATGCGCTTATTGAGCAACTCGACCAGATACATGCCGCAGGGCCACTGCGTAAGAAGATGAAGAGCGAGCGGGAGATTGGCGATATGTCCTTAGCTGCTATTGCGAAAGCCATGAGAGAAGAGGACGGCGTGCCGATCAAGCATAACCAGTGGCATCGAAATCAATACCCCAACTCTTTTACTGGATTCGACTTTGTCTCATGGCTCGTGAGGGAATTCCGTGACGTTTCTTCGAGGGCACAGGGAACTGAATGGGGGATCAAATTAGAGGCAAAAGGTCTCTTTGAACATTGCCGTGGACATCACGCCTTTTTGGATGGGTAACTCCCTCGCGTTTTATATGTGTTCCTGGCTGACAAGGCATTGTTTCAGCCATTACTTTTACCGGCTCAAAGGAGACTTTGCTGTCCCGATGACCCCTCGGGGCTGGTTTGGTTCCCGTCGATTAACTGCCACTGTTGACCAGCGAACGACGGGTCCACCCGTCACGCCGCGCAATTTCAGCCCACGCCGAAACAGAAAAAGGCTCATCTTGAGTCAAAGCATGGTAATCGACATTGACTCAGCCAAGGTTTGTTCGTCTCTCTGAGTGCATGCTTTTTAATCACATCCCACAGCGAAGCGATCAGGCCGAGTCGATCATTTTACACCACGATATTATCCACAACCCGGGCACGGTTTTCCACTTTGAGCTGCAGTGGATCGGGACGACGGCACGCTGTATCGAGGACCAGCTGCGGCAGTGGAACCGCACAATCGAGAGATACGGGCTCAAGCTGGTCGAGGCGTACGTGACGCAGATCAGCGACATCCGAGAGCGGAACGCGTTCCAGTCGTGCTTCCCTCTACGGCTGGTCGTCCCGCCACCGAGCGTGCCCGATCTGGAGAAGCGCGTGCCGCCGGGCACCCACACCGCGCAGTACTTCGAGTACGCGCTCCTGCGGCGCTTCAATTTCATCGTGGACATCGAGGCAGCAGACTTGTATCCTCCCCAGATCGACGTTGTGTACTCCTACCGCCGCGCGCCGTTTAAATACTCGCAGTTTGTGCACCGCTCCGGCGTCGCATTTGTGCAGGTGCTGGGGGGTGAGAAAGGTTTCTTGTTTTTGACAAATCGCCTTATGGGCCCCGGGCGGATGGGCACGACACTGAAAACCAAGGACCACCGGCCTGCGGCAGAGGCGGACAAGATCAGGATCGAGCTGGCGCGGTTTTGCAGCGACGAGAAAGGGCTACGGATTTTCTACGAAGCGGAGCTGGCATTGCTGGGGCCCGCACCCGAGGAGCCGCCCCCTCTCGCAATCTAGATTCAGGGCTTACAATTTACTCAGCACGGGACGCCTGTCTACTTGGGCGATTCCTTCTTCATTTTTGGCCCATTCTATCATCCCCGCCACCAAACAGTCGACATCTGCGGTCGTGTTCCCGGCGTGCAAGCATACGCGGACGCGGTCCTTGCCCTTGGGCACCGTCGGCCATGTAATCGGGCGTGCATTCATACCGAGGGCCAGGAGATGCGCAGACAGCGGCCGCGGGCGCGTTGTCATGATGGGAATAATCGGAGATACAAGGGAGGAGGAGTGGAGCAGGTGTAACGGCAGAGAGAGGATATGTACCGGGGTGTCGCGGAGGCGCGGGCGCAGCTCCTCAACAAAGTGCCGGGACAGGGCGAGGACCTTTTCAGAGAGCTGGGGAAGCGGTATGAGTAGGGAGGGGAAGGAAACGGGGAGGATCCACATTACTTGAAAGGCTGTCCCGTTCACTAGCATGTCGAACGAGCTGTCTGCGGCAATGATGTTTGCGAAGCTCAGAGACGTAGTGTAAATCAGGGAACGGGCATAGTTGAGTAGATAGTCGCGTATTAGCGGGGTAGTCAGGATGACCGCTGTTGATCCTCAGCGATAGTCTCGCGGAGGGAAAAAAAGCCAAGATCGTACCTCCAGTGGCGGCCAGTGCTTTGCCAAACGTGTGGAGGCGCGCAAGCACCTTGTTTTCCAGTCCCAACTGGGCAACACGACCTCGCCCCTGCGGTCCGTACACGCCCGTGGAGTGTGCTTCATCTACGACGAGATAACCGTTTCGTTGTGGAAAGTATTCGTCCAGGGCCTCGACGATCTCCTGGAGGGGCGCGAAAGTGCCGTCCATACTGTACAGGCTCTCCGCAGCAACGAAAAGGCTGCTCTGTCCCGCCTGCAGCTCTGGGCGCTCGTCCAGCAGCTTCCGGAGCAGTGCGCGAAACATGGCGACGGAATTGTGGGGAAACGCATGTTGCGCGCTTGGGGCGACCCGGGAGGTGCGGAGGCCGTCGTAGACGGACGCGTGGATGTACTCGTCGTAAACGACGACATCGCCCGGCTGCGGGATGCACGAGAAGAAGCCCACGTTGGCGTCGAAGCCCGAGTTGAACAAGATCGCCGCGGGGACCCCAAAGAATTGGGCCAGACGCGCCTCGAAGGCGCTGTGTGCCTGGCCGTTGACGAGCAGCCTCGACCCGCCCGAGCCCAGGATGTCGGGCGCCGCACGCAGTTTGCGGAGGAACGTGTCGCGCAGCGCGGGCGAGGTTGCGAGAGACAGGTAGTCGTTAGAGTTGAAGTCGACGAGCCCTGTGGGGGACGAGAGGGCGCTGGGCTCTGGCAGGCGTCGTCTTATCCCGCGTTTGTCGCGAGAATCGAGGGCAGAGAGGATCTGGGCCTCGAGGGTGGTCTCTGGGATTGTCCTTGATTCCTTCATCGTGCTTTCATGGGCTAGCTAGGACTTCAAGAGGTGTATAGTCTGGGGATGGGGTTAGTGCGGACGACGCGGAGCGGTTGCGCGTCGTACGAGCATCGCCAGCGATTCACCTTTACCAAAGAGCCGCTGTGCCGTTGGGCACGATGGATTGGGGGTGAGGGTAATTTGTGGGGAAGGAAGCGATGCATGGGGTCCAAATCCCGTTTTCCGGCTTACTCCGTCATGGTTCGCTTCAAGGTGAATCGTCAAGCGTGCTGTCTGTAGTATACCCTGTCTTGAACGCGTCCCGAAGAACCGTTGGCTCCTGGTTGAGCTCATCCCGGCCCAGAACTCGGGCTCGCAGCTCCCGACGCCGCTGGATGGCCAAAAAATCTGGGCGGCTCTGCGACAGAGCGTTCTCTCTAATTTTGGCGACGTTGGCTGGGGTTCTGTCGCCAGTTCAATGAGCGGTACCCGTATTTTCTGTCGGCAACCCCGCAAGCTGAAGACCCGTGTCCAGTCAAATACTACTCGCCCACCACCAACATCTGTATAATACGCGTAGCGCGGGACCACCATCGCATTGCATGGGGCGCCCTTACCCTACTCACCGGCATCGAGGGCAGCCGGTATATCCCAAACGTGATACACCTCTCTGGTAGCGCGCTCGTTCACGGCGCGCCATGGATTTGACCGGTTACAGGAACGATAAAACATGCACAACTCGCGGCTATTTCGCACAATCGCGAGGTTGTCGCGCGGTATCGAGCGCAGGCGAAGACGCCGAGTAGGTGTATTTAGCCCTGTCTCACACCCTGATTGACCACACCTAGGTGCGTATCAAGATTCGTACGACGAATACTTGCAGACCAGTAGTATGGAAATCGAGGGGCTGCAAGATTGATTCTGATTTCTAACGGGCTACAGCTGCTACAGTGTGTTGAATACATCTAAAGGGTGTTGAAAATCTCCTCCACTTCCCATGCGCCGGTCCAATATTTGACCTCGCACTTCAAGCCACCTTCTCGCGCGATCCGCTTATGGAGGCCGCCGAAGGTCCGACAAAGGAGCATATCCTGGCTAGACAGTGATTCAGCTTGGGAGACGCGACGAGGCTCAGGGACATACCTTCGCAGACGGAGGGCAGGGCAGTAGTCGTTCGAACCGTCGCCTACATACACCACGCGCTCATATGTCGGCGTGTGGCGAGCGTAGAATGCCTCGAGTTCTTCGCCCTTGCACATGTTGGCGCTGCACCCCACGGCGCACGCGTGTTGCGGCCCGCTGGGGTCGACGCGGCGGCGGAGGACGAGCAGCCCAGACGGGTCCCAGCTCGCGGGGTTGGTGACGACTTCGTCGAACATTTCCGTCAGACCCTTGTCCTGCGCGGCAGAATAAGATGCGGCGGTCGTTCTGAGATCACCGCACCTGGAGTATGACATCGATGTAGACCGAATTCGCGTTGGAAAGGCAAAGGAACGTGGTGTTTCCCGCCGCCTTGAGGTTTGTGATAGCGCGGACCATGGCGGGGTGCTAGATGGTACATGATTCAACGGGACGTCGGGCGGCATCGGGCTCGATCCGCACAAAAGGCATGATGCGGAGGGCGTGCTCTAGCTGCTCGCGGGTGACTCCGGCGGCATGGGCGTCACGGAGAGCCTGGGCGCTTGAGGCGCACGTCAGAAGGAGAGGGTGGACGCGAAGGGCGGGTTACATCATGTCGGTGAATTGCATCGTGCCCCTGCGCTCGTTGTCCTCCATCCAGCGACGGATACGGGGGGCGTTTATCTCAAAGACCCATCTGTCCGTGTCCTGGTCGGCCATGGACCTTGGAGGGATGAGGGTGGGCGGGGAGGACGGGGGCGCGCATACCAGTCAAAGTCGAAGACGACGAGCTGGCGGTGGGAGGCCATTTTGCGAGTCACGACTGCGTCACGTTGCGGTGGACGGTTTATGCCTACTACCTCGACGGCAAAAGCATCCTACAAAAAATTACCCGGCGTCCTTGAGCTCAATGCCTCGCATCTCACTTGGACCCAGGACTCCAAGTCTGCGCCCTCGGTCCGCGTCCCACACTCTCAGGTCGCCGGTCAGTGGCGCTAGCCATCTCGCCTTCTCCTCCGTTTAGGCTCATCCTCTCGCGAACAAGCCTTGTTCTCCAGCAAGGAGGGAGCTGCACAGGTCCGGCTCAAGGTCGCGCTTGTCGACGACGACACCGGCCACAACTTCGCCTTCACCTCGCCCAAAGCTCTCAATGAGCGCGAAAAATTCAAGGCAGAGCTCACGGCCATCGTGAGCCGCAACCGCACCGCAGCTGAGGCTGCTGCGCGCGCGCCTGCTGTCGCCGCACAGCCGTCCCCCGTCGCACGGCCCGTCGCGCCACTTCCGCAGCGGTCGCTCATTTCTCAGACGCCCTCGCGCGCCGTGTCCGTTTCGTCCTCTGAGCAGCGCAATGTCACGATCATCCCCGGGAACGACCCTGCAACGGACGTGCGCTTGCGCAAGACGATCCTCATGAGCGACCCCGAGCTGGGCGCCTTGCACCGCGAACTCGTCGCAATAAGTGGACAGCTGAGCGAAGCCGAGTTCTGGGAGGGCCGTGAAGTAATTCTCACCCTTCCTTGCATCGCCCTCTGTGCATTGCCCTTACTGACGCTCTTGCGCCGCCCAGCACCTCCTCCTGTCGCTCGCCGCCTCGGAGAACCAGCACAAAGGGAAATCCGGGCAGATGGTCGACCCACGCCCAGAAACTGTCGACGGCGAAACAAAAATTGTCATGACGCCCCAGATGATACATGACATTTTCGACGAGTACCCCGTGGTCGCCAGGGCACACCGCGAGAACGTCCCAAACAAAGTATGCATGCAGCCTGAAACCAAGCTTTCACTCTGCTCATCCGCTGCGCGCGCAGCTCTCCGAGTCCGAGTTTTGGACGCGGTACTTCAAGTCCAAGCTCTACCATGCCCATCGCGCTTCCATCAGATCTACCGCTGTCCAGCACGTCGTCCAGGATGACCCGATCATGGACAAGTATCTCGAAAAAATCGACGACGGTGGGCACTTCAGCTTCCCCTCTTTGCACCGCACCTGACTCAACTTCAGAGCTTGAGCCTCGTCGTCAGCGGACAGATCGCGTGGAGCTTTTTGTTGACTTGGGTGCAACCCATGAGGACCACGGCGAGGTGTGTGCGGCCCGCCGAGAATGGAGGCTGGGCTCATCATGTCCCTCAGACCGGCAACGAAAAGGACGTGACTATGATTGCTGGCAGACAGCGGGGCGCACTGCCTCTGATACGAAAATTCAACGAACACTCTGAAAGACTTTTGAATTCTGCTTTGTTGGTGCACCCGCAACCTTTAGATGTGGACATGCTAATCGACTTTGCAGGGGCGAGGGCCCTTCAGCGAAACGCCAAAAACTCAATGCGGACGTAATTGCTCTCCCTTATCCAAAGTGAGCTCAAGGTCTGAACAATCTACAGGATACATACGGGCAAATCGATATCGACGATCTCCATGACCCCGAAGCATCGGCCGGCATTGTTCTTGAAATGCAGGATAGACAGCGATATTTTGAAGGGGGAATATCAAGCAGTGCCCCTGGGGCAGAAGCCTCCCGCGCTGTATGTTGCGCCACTTGTATGATGTTTCCTTTCCGATGCTCCAGCCATAGGTCCTGGATACCAAAACGCTTATTCAACATGCAAAAGGGAACCTGGAAAACTGGGAACCCAACCTCTCTCAAGTATGAATCTTAGCGCTTATCGTTCTTGGATCATATCTGAGCCCTCTCAAGCTCAAGGTAGAGCGAAAGGGGGGCGATGCCGCCCTTCTTTCGATGACACAAAACGTCGCTGCCCGTTTAGATGTCAAGTCGCGGAAAAGTGAGCAGCTTGTCGCTTGACACTTGCTTCCGCCCATCCCTGCATCCCAGATGACATTCCGCAAGCGCTGTTCCGCCAAATGACCATCTGCCAAACAGCCACCAACGAATTCCTGCGGCAGTTCTGGTCGTCTATGTATCCCCCAGCGGCGGAGCTTCAAGTTGTGGCTGTCGCTACTCCCGCACAACGAGCGGCCAAAGCCGCCAAAATGATCGGATTTCTCTCTAAAACACAAGAAAAGGTAGACGCCCTCGTCTATCTCGGTCCCCAGCACAACGTCGACCCTGCTCGAATAGACATCGTGGGTTCTTCTGATGCGATTCTTTCGGAAGGCGCTGAGTGAAACGCAGGCCATGAAACCAATACTGAACGCGGTGAATCGCGCCATTGCATTCCATCACAGCAAGACTTCAAAGCCACCTGGTCGGGGCTAGGACACTCATCTATACCTCATTGTACTATATGCATCGCATGCAAGATCCACTGTATCCAAAACCATAATATACATCCCTGCACTCCCCATCTCTGCACTGATACCTACCGATATGGCCCCGGCTGCTTCTGCAGCCCGCCGCCCGACGACGTTGTACACTCGTACGTAGTAAACATTACTAATAGATGGAGCGCAAGGGCGTAGAAGATGAAGAACGCGCGGGTCCGTCGGTTGCCTAAGATGCCCCGGGTAAGAACAAGCACCCCACGCTCGATGTGGTTCAGGTTCTGATATGCGCGTGTAGCTTCCTGGAAAGAAGGTGAGAACCCTCCAGGGCGGAAGTATACAGTATACATACGCGCCCGCGGAAAGCTTCGAACGGGTTCATCGCCTCTTCGTAACGCGCGCGGTACTTGCTCATGTCATCCGCTGGCCGCGCAGAGCCCATCGGGGCCGGCAACGGATCGAGCTGGGAGGTGACAGGGCGCGACCCCGCCTCCTCCCTGTAGCTCTGCATGTACCGCACCTTCTCGTAAAGCTTGAGGTTATCCGACTGCAGGTTTTTGATCTCTGCGCGGAGCTCCGAGATGATCTGGAACTGCTTGCGTAGCTCCTGCCCACCAAACATACTCAGTGAGCACGGGGCTTGAGTACAGATACCTGGTTCGTACCTCTTCCAGTTCGGCGTTACGTTGCCGGAACCTGTCTCGTTGGCTCGTTACAATGGGAAGAATGGTGGTATCCGCTGACGAGGCGAAAGGTATGGGCGTCTTGCGAACAGGCTGGTCCTACGTGGCTCGTTAGGGAACGTGCAGCAGCATCTTTTGAGTTAACGCACCGTCTTGCGGCCAAGATCAAGGCCCGCCAGGACATCGGTGGAGTCGACTTCGGAAAGTGATACGGGATCACCATTGGGTTTGTGCGAGTTCATTGACACGAGATCATTCTCGAGCTTTTCGTTGAGTATTCTTTGCTTTTCGAGTTCAGTACTTGTGGATGTGAGTTTCTCCTCCGCAGCTGCCAAAGACGCTTCGAGCTCTGTATGGATAATCTGCCAATTTTTGTCAAAAATGTGCAGTGCGACGTGCAAGATCAGAGCACTGACCCGAAATTTAGTCAGTTCTTCTAGTATTTTCTTGTTCTTTGTAGCTAAAAGAGCCTCCAACGTCTTCCCGCGTTCGGCGTTTGCCTTCTGTGCATTTGGATTAGGTAGTTGCAGACTGGACTCGTTACCCCATTGGTCCCCGTCCTCGTCGGCGTCGTCGAGACCAGCGAATTCGACATACTATGTACTAATGAACTCGTCGAGTTTTCGCATGATACTATCAGGCTGACCTTCATGATTTCTAATTCCCGCTTAATCTCGTCGTAATCTCCGTACTGTTTTAATCTCTGTTTGAGCTGATCCATCTCAGCGGCCTGCAAGATTAGGGTCAGTAGTGCAAGTCTCCACAGCAAAGCACCGATTGAACCTTCTTTTGGATGTCCCGGGACAGTTCCTCCGATCTCTTGTGGTGAATTAGTTCCACGTCCGAAGCCGACTGTTTCTGTGATTCGAGAGCACGAGAAAGCCGTTCCGAGTCGACTTCCAGGTCGGCAACTTGCGCCTCGAGAGACCTTACCCTGTTCTCAAATGAGGAATAGCTACTTGTTTTTGGATCGACATAGCTACCGATCAGAATTCTCGGTTCCGGTACGCATTGCCTCGATTTCAGCACGGAGAATTTCCTATGAAGATGTTGAGAATCGGCCTACGAGACCAAATGCGAATGGCATGTCGCACATTGCGCCGCTCAACGGTGACTACGCGGCTATTGGCGCGCTCCAAGTCGGCAACAATCATGTCAACCTCTGCCAATTTTGCGACAACTTCTTGATCTGGAACCGTTGTGTAAGAAATAATGAGGACTAGCTCCAAAGCGACGCAAACCTTGTCGTTGCCCGTGGTCAATGAGTTTGGCCTGATTAGAGTCGTTGGACATGCGCAAATCTCGCAGCTGGTTCTTGGTCAGGGACACTTGTCGCTGCAAGTCTTGTTCCCTGTTACTCCAGTGTCAGCTTGTTGGAGCCAAAAAGATGAGCTTGCTGCGATACTCGCCGTTCTTCATAATTCCTCATCTTTTCGTCATATGTAGCATTCAATTCATTCTCCTTCTGAGCGACCTTCTCTAGTATCATTTCCTCCATCTATGCAGTAATATATGTAAGGAATAAGAACAAGGGCACTAGGCGTCGCACCTTCAGTTCTAGCTGTTCAACCTTCAGTTCGGCCTTTTTTTTGGCCGCTTCAACTGCCGAAAAGTCGTTGACGCGTTTCCGCAGATCAACATTTTCCTCACGAACGCGCTTCACCTCTGACTCCAGGTCGCGCGCTTCTGCAACCTTGACGGTTTGGTCCTATAGATGATAGTCATCATATGAGTTATGATCCATTTCAACGCGCCGTACGACCGCAGCTTCCAGGAGTGGGTATGGATCTGGCGCTTCCGCCAGAACTTTGTATACGTCGAGGAAAGCATTCTCAGAGGCTTTTGAGCGTTTTGTGAGGCTGTCAATCTCCGTCTGATACGCTGAGATGTATGCTGTTCATATTGTGTATGGCGGCACAAGGCATGAATCTGACCTTTCAACAGTCCCTTCCATGCCTCGAGTTTCTCACTGTCAGGGATTTTCTTGAATTCTTGAAGAGAGTCAGGCCGGTTATTGACCGGATGGGGCCCTGCTACCTTTGGTCTTGTCGGCCAATGCCTTGCGCCCCACAAGACTTTCCTTTTGGTTGTCGACGAGTTGTATACCTTGTGAATCAAGTGTCTTCTGGAGCTCGGAGAGATTTATTTCTGCCCATGCTATGAGACGCGGTGGAGGCAGTTGTGTGCAGAAGTACCTCTCCAGGTGGACAGAGCGACGGAGAAATTTTGCTCAGTCGAGGTCATGTTCGACTTTCAGTTTCGGCTGCGCGCGTTACTACTTGGTCACGACACCTTCACAATGTCAACCCATACACTAGGCTCGATTCACCCTCTATAGCGTTCTACGTGATCTTTCTGAAGACAATCGTTCAGGATCACTATGCTATAGACCCATACACGACTTTCTCATCTGGCCGGGCTCTATTTGGGTTCAGCAAGTTAGCAATGCCATGCTAGTATTCATCTACCCGAGTTCTCGTCGCTACAGGGGCAGTTCCAAGCTCTTTATATCGACAAACTTGCCCGTTCTGAAACTCTCGTTCGCCATCAGGCCAACTGCCAGTGCCAACGCCCCGTCTCTTTCGTTTGCACCCTGTTTTGATGCATCCCCCACTTCCGCACTTTCCCCAGGAGCAGGCCCGAACAAAACGCTCAGCATTCTAGCGTCTCCTCCTCCGTGCCCTGCGTGATCGTATTGGACAGGGAGCTGCTCTGGCTTTTGCCACAACCTGTGCAGTGTAACCGTCGCGTCGCCCGCGTTCGGGAGCGCAGCGGTCCCGTGTATGAGCCCTTCCATCCCGTCATCCGTCGCGGGCAGCCGGAATTGCGATTCGACAACGTTGAGCTCGAGTCGCCCAAGCGAACCATTAAACATGACACGATATCCCTTTGCGCGATAAGCTTGGTCATGCCAGGAGTCCACGAATGGCCTACCTCCCAAGGACTATATGCGGTCAAATGATAGGTCATTGTAGCGCCCGACTTGTAGCGAACCTACAAAAGGTACGGTACGGTTCAGATCATCGTTCCACCACGCTTGCACGGAACTCACCATGACGCTCATATCATCCTCGATACCGATCCCCGGAGCGAAGACCTGCAAAGGCATTGGCGCTGCTCTCCTCACGCGCTCTTTCACTCACGTTCTGGTCCCTGTGATACCCGTCTTCGCTCTCCGCGTCGGCGTATATTGCCTTCAATGCTTGATCGCTCTCCAGATGAATGGCAAATGGATCCTTCTTGGCCTCGTCGCTTCCTCGTGCTCTTTCATAGTCCTTAGCCCAGCCATGCTCTTTTCCCGCCTCCTCCCCGTAGAATGCAAGCTTTCCGAATGCAGCCACAGTCTCCGGTTCAGTGTCGAGCCACCAGTTGATCAAATCAAAATGGTGGCCAGCTTTATGAACCTATCACATGCGCGCGTCAAAACTGCTCCCTGGAATTGTTGAACCCCTCACCATGAGACCACCAGAGTTGGTTTTCTGACGGTGCCACCGACGAAAATAATCCGCACCGTGGACGGTATCCAACAGCCACTCAAAGTGGACCGAAATAACTGTATGCTTTGCCTGATCAAGGCGAACGAGCCATCACGTTCGTCGACGACGTGCCTTTGCCGATCTTGCCCTCTGCAATGGTTCGTTTCACGAGCTCGTGCACAGGGTTGTAGCTGGACCGAATCAACAATTCAGTTCGAACTTGACACTGTGAACCCGCTGCCCACCGATAATTAAAGGTCACCGTGATATGCTGACCGGTTCGTTGTACCGTTTCGAGAATCCGTTGGCATTTCTGGACATCCGTCGTCATGGGCTTTTCGGTGAGCACTTTGACTGCGAGATGCTTGCTTAGAGCCTATACCACTGGACAATTTGCATCTCACCTCCAGCCTCCAATGCCGGAATAATGTACAAGTCGTGCAATGCATCGATGCATGTTACCACAACCATTTCTACATTTTCTTTTTCCAGCATAGCCTTGAAGCTGTCCGGAGGGTAGACCGGGACCTCGGGGGCACCGAGCGATTGTAGGAGCTGATTGTAGTACGCTGCGCGAATTGAATTTGGTTCGCAGATGGCCACCACTTGACTTGACGGGCGCGCTACTATTCCGCGCACGAACATCGCCGCGCGACTGCCCGTTCCCACAATCGCGACGCGCCCTCCGAGTGGTTGTTGCGGGGTCATTCTGTCTGCAAGTCCAAGAAGCAAGTACAGCGTCTATTGGTAGTTACTACTTATGCCCAAGGGCCCCGGCCCTGTACTCCCGGGACCCGGCCCGGGTGGATCCGGCAACCCTGGAGGCACAAGAATGAAATTGCTGACAGGTGAGCGTTCGGATCAGCCGGACCCAGCGGGCCGAAGGCTGGCGGAGATATTTTGGGAGCATCAAATTATCGGAAAGGTGGGCGCATTAGTCGTCCTCTGCCGTCCTCCGCTTAGTCTGTGCACCAAAATGAGGAGAAGTCGGCATCTTCGTTTCCGGAGACGGCAGTGAGTCCTAACAGGATGAAGGAAACTTCAAGTTCATGAGCCTCAATCGGCATATTGATCGAACTCGAGCGATTGCCCAACATTCCCCGTTTGGGGAGGCTGATCGGACATTCCCGCGTGCCTCCGTCAACCTGGTCTTGTGAGGTCTTGTGTTCGCCACTAGCCTTTCGCTTCCGGTCGGCGCTCGTGCCAGGCACTTGGCGCGCATATAAAGCCTAAAGGCCGTAAATGTTTTCTACGGCTATTCCGAGTCAATGGCTGACGCTTCCAAGACCGTCGAAGAGCGGTACGAGAAACAAGACGCCGGGAGTTCAGGCGTCGTATCCCCGGTGCCATATCCTGTCGCAAAGAACGGAGATGCCGCTTTGGATATTCTTGGGGATGGAGCCATTCGCCACAGCATCACAGAGGAACAAAACGCGGCCGTCTTGCGCAAAATTGACCTACGGATCTTGCCAGTCGTGATGATGGTTTACTTTCTTCAGCAACTGGACAAGTGCGTTCATCATTCCTGTGCGCCTAGACAGTTCTGAACATTATCTAGGTCGTCGTTGTCTTATACCTCTGTATTCGGTATCGTGGCCGAGACAGGTCAGTTTCTCGTCGCGGAAGGTGAACCGTATTTATTTCGCATCTTAGGACTTGTTGGGACACAATATAGCTGGCTCAGCAGCATTGTCTATGTCGCCCAGTTGATTTGGCAGCCTTGCTCTTCGTATCTACTCGTCAAACTACCTCTTTCGAAGTATTGTAAGACCATTGATGTCTTCTAGACATCGACTGTCCTCATTTCCCGCAGTGTTTTTCCACGTGCTTATGTGGGGTGTTTGCGTTTCTACGACTGCCGCTGCAACAAATTTCAATGGTCTAATCACCGCTCGCTTTTTCCTGGGTCTTTTCGAGGCCACTGTTGGTGGGTGTTGTTCATGTTTCCCGGGGGAGATTAGTACTAATTACTTCTTCTTGTTCTCGCAGCTCCCTGTTTCATAACAATCACACAAATGGTCGATATCTTCTCCTACCCTCAACTATGGACTGATTTTCTATCTATAGTGGTGGCGTCGGCGAGAACAAACCATGCGCTTGGCACTGTGGTACGGAATGAACGGCTGCACCGGAATGGTTGGTCATTTCCAGGCGCCGCAGTCCTTTACCAATGTTTCGCAGGTTGGATCCCTTTTGACTTATGGTCTTGGTCACATCAATGGCAAACTTCGCCCCTATCAAGTGAGTTTCCGTCGTTTTTCTTTCTATGGACAAGTCAAATATGGCCAGGTCATTTTTCTCTTCATCGGCTTATTAACAATTGTCTGCTCGCCAATCGTATAGTATGTCGACCTTCTTCCAGTACTTTTCATCATTATCAACTGGGTGCATACAGCTTTGTATTGCCTGATTCGCCTTCCACGGCTAAATTTCTCAGCCACGAGGAAAAAATCGTTGCTTTTGAACGGCTACGAGCGAACAACCAGGTCGGTCCCTTGACTCTGTTTACATTCTACTCTGACAAATACGGCATAGGGCACCGAAGCGAAAGTCTGGAAATGGGATCAGGTATCTCTATGTATAACTCTCTCCCCCGCACGGTGTTGAATTATGCGCATAGGTACGAGAGGTATTGTTGGATGTCAAAACATACCTCTGGTTCTCGTTACTTTTCCTGTGTGCGGTAGGGTTTATGTTCTTGTTCAATTGCCTTCTTGTTGATTCGTATGCATATTTGATCTTCTAGGTACCTAGCGGAGGCATCGGCGCCTTTGGTCCTTTGATCATCCGTTTGTACTAATGGCGTCTGAGCTACACATGTTTTCTCACCAGAAGATTCTAGAGGGATTTGGTTTCAATCAGTTTGACACGTGTGTTCTCTTCCCCAACGTGCAGCTCTACTTTCTGAATGGTGTTCATTAGAATCCTATTCAACATCCCGTTCTCTGCCTTCCAAGTCCGTATTTAGCCCTACCTGACCCCCTTTCACAGTCTTTACCCCCAGACAGGTCATTATTACGATCCTCGCGGCAGCAATCAGTACCAAGATCAAACTCAAGTGGCCTGTAATATTTTTCATCTCTCTTCCTCCGATTGCTGGTGCTGCCGCGCTGTATACTCTCGGCCGTGGTCCATCATTGAGGCATGAATTACTGGGATGCTATTATGTCGTACGTGACTTTGTGTGCACTTCCCACGTCCATTCACTATCTTTGAATAGCTTTCTTTTTTCACCGGCTTGCGTGAGTGTCAACGATGCATCTCTTCCCTATAAGATTCGAAATGGTGTTTCTCATCTCAGAGCCAATGCTGTACACTTGGAGTTCTCAAAACACGGCTGGGCATACCAAAAAAACCTGCACCACCGGGATAGTGTTTGTAGCTCAATGTGCTGGGAATGTATGTGTCCTTTTCACCCCGACGATAGATTTCACCAATCCTGCATGCAGATTCTTGGACCACTTGTCTACAAAACCCAAGACAAACCGTTCTACAAACCGGGTCTCGTATGCGAGTAAGTCCTCACCTTCTCTCCTCAGTCGAAACTGACTGCCATATTCTCTGCAGTCTTATCTGTTGGATCCTCCTATCCGTGCTCACTCTGTAAGTCTACCACTCAAAGCACAAGCCACGCCGTCTCAATGTAGAACTAGCGTCACCGCCGCTTATCTTGCATTCCTAAATAAACGGCATGCTGCTCGACGTGTCGCCCTCGGCAAAACGGGTAATGTCGTTGATACTTCTCTCGAGACTATGGGCGCAGAGAATCGTCGCGCAGGCCAAGAAGGAGAGACGGCCGAGAATCTCCAGTCGTTTGACGACCTTTCTGACTTGGTTAACGAGGATTTTATCTATGTATTATGAAGATCCAGCACCTTATACGTTATGCATCATATAATTCCAATGCCAATATCTGCTCCAGTGACAGTCGCTTCCTTCGAAACGATCCTGATATGTCTATCTGAGAAAAAGTTAAGTTCACAAGCAGAAACTTTAGTTTCTGATTGTGCTTAGAGTCTGTCTCGGTAACCCAGACGTTCTAGTGGCATCCCACCCCCGGCCCGCGTGATCCGTGCCACGCGAGTAATTCGGGTAAGAAATGATGGGCGGGATAGCCACTAGAAGGCTCATGGACTATGTCTGTGGATGATGGCGGAAATCAAGTTTTTTCAAGTTGAAGAAAAGAGGAGAAAAAGGGAAAAGAGAGAGAGATTTAGATACTCAACTGGATGATCCCTGCCCCCCAATTCCGTGCTCAGAAGGTGTATTTGCGAAGGAAATAGCGTCGAAAAATCTTGATTGACCTATCGATGCCGCCGTTCCGCTGATAATCATTGATTTCAAGACCTATGTCTATCGGAGTTAAGTGGTTTATGTGCAGCCAATAGTTTTCAAGATATTGAAAATCTTCTCAGGCAGCCAGATTAGACAGCGCGGCGCTCGGTTCTTTGCTCAGAGCTCTGCTCACTCGTTCTTCCTCTATATCACCTTCAATTGTCAAGGACTGGAGAACTCCAGAATACGGGACTCGGAACTGTGGTGCAGCGGAGCACAGCTGAAACGCACAATGAGGAGCACCCTGATGCATGGGCCGTACGTTTGCCCTTCAAGTTCGCGCACCATCGGCATGCTCATTTCGCGCTGCACAGCAGGCCACAAATGCGTGGCCGCCTCTGCGCGCGCTGCACGCGCGACGCGAGACGCGGCCGGCCATGTTCGAGAGACGCAGATTGTCGCAAGCACGTGAGGCGCGTTCGGGCGTGCAGACGGGCGCGCGGGCGCGTGGCGTGCACCTGTTGAACTCGCAGTGCCGCGCGGTCGCGCTCAAGCTGGCGCTCGCGCGGGTGGGGCACCAAGTCGGTCGTGCTGCAAGCGGAATCCGAGACGTGGCCGGCCGTGATTGAGCGACGCAGATTGTCGAGACGGGAGGGGCGCTCGGGCGTACACACAGGTGCGCAGCATGCGGCTGCGGCGCTCGCGGGCGGTCTCGCTCACGCCTGCGCCACTGGCGCTCGCGCGGGTGGGGTATCCAGCTGATCGTGTCGCCACCACAGGTAGCGCGCGCACAGCACGTCGCCGCACGCGGTGCGCATACGGCCGGCCCTGCTCGAGCGACGCGGCTCGTGCGCTCTGTCCGGCGTGCAGACGGGCCGGCTGAGCTCCTGCGACGCTGCCGCTGCCTCGCTCGCGATCGATTTGCCCTGACTCAAATTTTCCGTGCTTGCGAAGCAGCGCATGTCCTCCGGAATTCGAATTCGAATCCCGTGCGGTGTGCGCTGCTACAGCCCCCATGGGTGTGTCTCAAACAACTGCCAACAAAGAATACTCGAGTCTTGCACGCTGTTGCCACTGTGCACGTACGAAATGATTGTTGAAACAGATCTGAAAGTTCTGGCCGCAAAGACCTTTTTTCGGCAAACTTTGGCTTTAAAAAATAGGATTTCTCCCCTTTCGCATCTGGGGTGCTAGGCACCGTGATCCTGAAGCTTGAGGCGGACAGAGCGACCAAAATTGAGACGCCAGGTATTTTTCAAGCTATTTCCATTTTTTTTGAACATGAATCCTTCATTGATCCTTCAGCTTCCCGGATCGTCACCCACAGCTCGTTTCCGCCCCTAAAATTGCACTTGTTGTGTGTCAGATACAACGTCCTTGTACACTAATATTTTTTCTCCTCACATATATCATAAACAATAATCCGATTCAGATGCAGCTGGGACCGGCCCGGGAGTAGCGGAGACCGGGCCAGGCCACATTGTGGCTATGCTTAGGATCACCCGGAACACGACGGATCAGTGAATCCACGGGGATAGTGGCTTATCGACATAGGTAACCACAGGCACTGTTAATGAGCCCACTAGGGCTCATGGACTATGTCTGTGGATGATGGCGGAAATCAAGTTTTTTCAAGTTGAAGAAAAGAGGAGAAAAAGGGAAAAGAGAGAGAGATTTAGATACTCAACTGGATGATCCCTGCCCCCCAATTCCGTGCTCAGAAGGTGTATTTGCGAAGGAAATAGCGTCGAAAAATCTTGATTGACCTATCGATGCCGCCGTTCCGCTGATAATCATTGATTTCAAGACCTATGTCTATCGGAGTTAAGTGGTTTATGTGCAGCCAATAGTTTTCAAGATATTGAAAATCTTCTCAGGCAGCCAGATTAGACAGCGCGGCGCTCGGTTCTTTGCTCAGAGCTCTGCTCACTCGTTCTTCCTCTATATCACCTTCAATTGTCAAGGACTGGAGAACTCCAGAATACGGGACTCGGAACTGTGGTGCAGCGGAGCACAGCTGAAACGCACAATGAGGAGCACCCTGATGCATGGGCCGTACGTTTGCCCTTCAAGTTCGCGCACCATCGGCATGCTCATTTCGCGCTGCACAGCAGGCCACAAATGCGTGGCCGCCTCTGCGCGCGCTGCACGCGCGACGCGAGACGCGGCCGGCCATGTTCGAGAGACGCAGATTGTCGCAAGCACGTGAGGCGCGTTCGGGCGTGCAGACGGGCGCGCGGGCGCGTGGCGTGCACCTGTTGAACTCGCAGTGCCGCGCGGTCGCGCTCAAGCTGGCGCTCGCGCGGGTGGGGCACCAAGTCGGTCGTGCTGCAAGCGGAATCCGAGACGTGGCCGGCCGTGATTGAGCGACGCAGATTGTCGAGACGGGAGGGGCGCTCGGGCGTACACACAGGTGCGCAGCATGCGGCTGCGGCGCTCGCGGGCGGTCTCGCTCACGCCTGCGCCACTGGCGCTCGCGCGGGTGGGGTATCCAGCTGATCGTGTCGCCACCACAGGTAGCGCGCGCACAGCACGTCGCCGCACGCGGTGCGCATACGGCCGGCCCTGCTCGAGCGACGCGGCTCGTGCGCTCTGTCCGGCGTGCAGACGGGCCGGCTGAGCTCCTGCGACGCTGCCGCTGCCTCGCTCGCGATCGATTTGCCCTGACTCAAATTTTCCGTGCTTGCGAAGCAGCGCATGTCCTCCGGAATTCGAATTCGAATCCCGTGCGGTGTGCGCTGCTACAGCCCCCATGGGTGTGTCTCAAACAACTGCCAACAAAGAATACTCGAGTCTTGCACGCTGTTGCCACTGTGCACGTACGAAATGATTGTTGAAACAGATCTGAAAGTTCTGGCCGCAAAGACCTTTTTTCGGCAAACTTTGGCTTTAAAAAATAGGATTTCTCCCCTTTCGCATCTGGGGTGCTAGGCACCGTGATCCTGAAGCTTGAGGCGGACAGAGCGACCAAAATTGAGACGCCAGGTATTTTTCAAGCTATTTCCATTTTTTTTGAACATGAATCCTTCATTGATCCTTCAGCTTCCCGGATCGTCACCCACAGCTCGTTTCCGCCCCTAAAATTGCACTTGTTGTGTGTCAGATACAACGTCCTTGTACACTAATATTTTTTCTCCTCACATATATCATAAACAATAATCCGATTCAGATGCAGCTGGGACCGGCCCGGGAGTAGCGGAGACCGGGCCAGGCCACATTGTGGCTATGCTTAGGATCACCCGGAACACGACGGATCAGTGAATCCACGGGGATAGTGGCTTATCGACATAGGTAACCACAGGCACTGTTAATGAGCCCACTAGAACGTCTGGGGCATTTGGTATAGTAACACCCCCCATGCTGTCACTTTTTTACCCGAATTACTCGCGTGGCACGGATCACCGGAACGTCTGGGTTACCGAGACAGCTTAGAGTACCTAAAATGTCGCCAAAAAGTACATGTGACTTTGCTTGCACATCTTTGTCCAAAGCAGTGTCGTCGTCATCGTCTATTACTAATCGCTTCAAGAAACACTTCTTGAAGTTGCAGTACTGTCTTCAGTATTCATATATTCAGAGATGCATATGCTGAGTCGACAGGACATATAGTGTCTTATGTATCAAAAAAAAAACTGTTCTGCTTGTGACCCGCCGCTCTCCGGCCACTTTTGAGTTTCCGCCTCAAACGTCAAATCCAAATCGAGGAATTCTGCCCGGCAGCTGCGGCACCCCTGTCCCTTGCCGCAGTCTTGCCGCTCCGTCACAATCACAGTGCCAAACAACGTCAAGCGGTCAGCGACCGGTCAGCCGCGTTCTTGTTGGCACGGTCGCGATCCCGCCAGTCGTGTCGCGCTCCCGCCCCTCCCTCTTTCCCGCCGCGCTCCCCATAATCATTCCAAGGCTCCACCGACTGTCCTGTCCAGCTGGCTCATCAATAGCGACTCTAGCGAAACCCGAGCAAGATGACAAGCTTTCAAGGCCGCTTCCGTCTCGACCGCGCTGCGGCTCCTCGCTCTTCTGTGTCAAGCCCGAGCGACTCCTCAGGCGTTCCCGCTCCGAGTGCCCCGACCTTCGCCTACATAGACTTTCGTGTGCATCCGGACCCTACCCCTCCCAAGCCTGCTATAGGCTGCTTCGAGCACGACTCCGCTTCATCGAAATTTGGTCTTCGCTGGGATAGATGGACCGACTTCCAGGCCTGGCTCATCACGGAGCAAGAAACACATGGCATCGAGCTTCGTCTGGTCAATACCTACCCGCCAACACCAGCATTTCAAAGAGCCTGCCGCTACGTCTGTTCGAGGAAGGGAACTGGTGGTATCAAGCCGTACACGAAGATTCACCCCGACTGGAATCGGAAGCGGGGAACGAAGCGAACAGACTGCAAGTGCACACTTCTGGTCAAGGAGTATCCCGGTATCGCCACCATCTTGGGGAGCTATGCTGACCAGCATGACCATCCTTTGGGGAACGCCAACCTCCCGTTCACTCAGATCCCTAAGCATACTCGTGAATATATCGCTGGGTTGCTTAGGCAAAGGGTAGCACCTGATCGCATCGTATGTCTACAGTGATTCGAAGTGAAACATGTACTCATCGCTCTTTACTCCGTCTAGCTTCAACTGCTTCACGGGGGTATCTACGACCATGACGATCTTTTCGACCGGGACCACGACGGCACGCAGGTCGCCACTCGCTCGGAGTTTATCCAGCTGAGTGACATTCGCCGGATAGAGAAACAGATTGAAGCTGAAGCTGTGCGTTTACATCCTGATGATGGCATCTCCACATTACGATGGGTCGAAAACCTACGCGCAAAAGGCCATCTGCTTGGCTTCAAATCGAAGGCAGATCCTCCTCCTCCAGGCTCCAACCTTGCTCTGGACGAGTTCGTCCTCATGATCCAAACGGAATGGCAGCGCAAGATGTTTCGCAAGTACGGGGAGCCCCTGCTCTGTGTCGATGCAACCCATAACGTCACGATGTACGAAAACCTTAATCTGACAACCTTGCTTGTACGCGACCGGTGGGCACACGGTATGTCATCTGCATTCCTGTCCGTCCATATCTCGTTCAATATGCAAAGGAATTCCCATCGCTTGGATGCTGGCAACAAGCGGCTCCCAGGCGACCATCTCATTCTTTCTGAGGCTCCACCGACTCAAATCCCCCGGAACCATCTCGCGCAAGATCATGTCAGACTTCTGCTGGCCGCAAATCAATGCGTGCATCGCAGAGTACCAAGCCTTCATCCTACTGTGCTGGTGGCACGTCTTACACGCATGGCAACAGCATTTCCACATCTCCTCGCATCCGGATCTTTGGACGATACTCAAGAAGTGGCTCCGCATCACGGACCAAGTAGAATTCGATGCGACTTGGGCCGAGATACAGATTATAGCGCCACCGGACTTCGTTCAGTACCTGATACGGTATTGGATGCCGGTACAGACTGTCAAGATGTGGTCGGCGATTTATCGTACCCCGCGAAGCATCCTCGAGGCATGCGACACAAACATGCTCATCGAAGCGTTCGTCTTTTCGTATTGTCCCATTCATTGGTCTTTGATGACTGTTGTAGCTGGCATCACGTCCTCAAGTTCAAGTTCTTGCTTGGGAAACGGAACCGTCGTCTCGACCACCTGCTCAACACGCTCGTGAACGGGGTGCTGCCGTATTACGCTCTGAAGCAGCGCCGCCAGGAGCTCGGATTCGAAGGTCCCGATATCGAGATCAAGAAGCGTCAAGATATTATCAAACGCAGCAAGGTATACGTCAAGGAAGATATCCAGCACATTGACGACAGCAGATACCTTGTCCCGTCGCAATCAGATCCCTCCAAGCTCTACGATGTCGACATCGAGACGTACACCTGCAATTGTCTCGACTATCCCTTGATATGCTACTGCAAGCATCTCTGTGCAGTGCAGGAGCTGTTCGACGAGCCCGACATGCCGACCGACAGAGCGCAATCAAGCCCGCAAGTCCCCAGTCTTTCTACGCTCGATGATCCCCTTCAGATCCCATTCCTTGTCTCCAACCCTCCTATCCTGGACATTCCTAACCTCGGCAGCATCGCCCAGAAGCTCGAGCGACTTTCCGCACGTTTGAGAAGACCCCGAGCAGATCATTCAAAGTTCCCACTACTTTCGGACTTGGAGCTAGTACTCGACGAAATGCTTATGAAGAGCGACAACGGCACTGTCTTGCCGTCGTCGCAGCATATCATGCCAAACTCGAAGGAGTCCAGATGTCGTGAGACAATGATGCCCCGTGTCAAGACACGCTCTCGACGTGCAGGAGATCCCGCCTATGGTGGCAACGCGAGCAGCGGAAGCAAATCCAAGGAATCAAAGTCAGTTTCCGTTACATTTGCTTCGCACTGCTGATCCGTTTCCTCTCAGGGCGCCCAAGAGGAATCTTCGTCCGGCGGGCGCCTCCAGGGACGCTGCCCCGTGCCCTTCCGGCGCACCTCAGCTTCTCCCACAGCCTGCACCACTTGTCCCCCAGCCTTATCAACAGCCACACACTACTCTTCCTTACACTCTATATTATCATACGCCCGCCGCCGCGCAGATGGTGTATCCCGCCATCGGAGGCGCCCCCAGCTATCATTGGTCCTATCCCTCGCTTACTAATGCTACCATACCTCGTACATGAATCAACAATTTGTAGTATCCTAGCTTTGTATCTAACAGTGTAACTCGTTCCCCGCACGCATCCCGCTCAACGACTTTGAAGCATTGATTGAGTGACAAGTGACCGAGCGGCAAGACTACGGCAAGGGACAGGGGTGCCGCAGCTGCCGAGCATAATTCCTAAATCGGTGATACGACTGGTAGCGGACCAGCCGTGTAATCACGCTTTTTAGCGACTTCTAGCATACGGCTAGAGGACTCCCGTCCGGTGATATACAATTAGAACCAGAGCTGAGCTCCGCGCTGCTGGTTGCGTATTAATGATGCTAGAGGATTCCTATTCTGAGGATCTGTACTTTGACTCGGTTCGCTACCAAATGGGAGCCAGACAAAGACAGTCCTAGAAGAGTAGCGAGCTCCGACAGATAGAGTCAGATCCTAGTGATAGGACGTGGCTTGCCCTGCAGGCTAGATACCATACCCCGGAGATATATACCCAAAAGCTCAGACACCCTTTGTGTGGATCATGCATTACCAGGAAACATAGCAGATAGCGAGGTAGCGAAGTCATGTTCGAAGTAGCGAAGTGACCTAGTACCACAATGACGGACATTGGACCAGTTCGCTACACGAAGCACTGTGTTAGCGAACCCTCTGTACCCAGTAGACCAAGTGTCCGGCCTCACCCGGACCATCATGGGATCATGTCGATGTACCGAGAAGTGCGCAAGCACTTTCGCGGGATCTGCACAGTCCAAAAGGGGAATTGATTGTCGATCGCGATTTTCAATATCCTTTCTGGGACTGTGCCGGGCGAACATGTGGGTTCGAAACCAAGCCGGAGGGAGACGTAGAGCTCTGACAGAGCTGTGGGACGTAATCCTAGCGGATTACCGACCAAGCCGGCCTAGTGCGTAGGCCCGGCAGGAGGAAGACGTGTTCGCGAACCCGCGGCATGTCCGCGATATATCCAATATGGCTCGGCTGGTCATTCGCGCTGACTGGCAAGATGCCGAGCCTCACCAAGGACACTATACAGAGGACGCGTGGCCGTTATATTCCGTTCCGAATCCGTTTCATTACTCATTTTCCTTTGTCCTGTTTACTCATATCAGTCTGTCATGTATTTAGCGAAAACCTATAAAATAGCACGTAGAGCACGCATTGCAGTAGTTCATCCTCGCCCCAGGAAATAGCCCATCAGCTAGTTCTGTCCTAAAGGCTTTGGTGTCCTCTGTATCTGCGGAGATTTGTGTACCAAAAACATATCTTTGTCTTGATTCATTAACAATTTCGCGAACTTGAGATTTATCAGTTATAGCTAACTGCTGATTCCTGAGCTTGCAAGGCTTCTGGTGGTACACGCTATTGTCTCGTGGAGGGTCACGGCAGCAGTTCCAGATAAGCACACCTCGTCTCGTGGAGGGTCACGGCGAGCATTCGATAAAAGTCCTCAGTTAAGTTGCTAGAGGCAGGCGGCCGTTACTATTG